>JAGXCT010036316.1:3516-59102 GCA_022495035.1 Philopotamus ludificatus | reverse complement strand
AATTCATCAATATCTTGACTTGAAATGCTTGGGGTCTATTTTCCATTATAAATAGGCATCCTTCGGACGATGCGGTTGTCTTCGAGTCGCCGTGACGGATCGGGATCGGTTTACCGCATTAAAGTAAAATCGCATAAAAAAAATACCGCGTAAATAGTGAAATAATGAAAATTTTTAATATAAATATAAATTTTTCTATGAAACATATCTATCGCCTAAAAAAAGACTACAATTTCGGGTTCGTGCTGAAAAAAAAGCAACTCTCGGCTATGCGTGTTGAATTCTGCGCATTCACGCGTCGTAGGTCACCCAAAATATCAATAAATGTACAAACCTGAATTCGTGATCATTTTCGACGTCATTGTGGCCCGGTGGGTCAGGATCCATGTTCCCCGCGAGGGGGTCCTTGTGTCAACCACTTGATTCTCGCACCTCAACAACCGCACCCACCACACTCGACGTCAAAGTCAAGTAATTTACCGAAAGTCACAAGAATCACTCAACGATTTATTGTGCCGCACTGAATTGATTACAAGAAGTTCAATACACTGGTCACGTGTGTGGTTATGATATTTTACTGATTTACAGAGACATGCAAGCAGCCAAACAGTAGTACGTCAGCCAATGCACAAAACAATAATTAAACAACTGAAAGGAACAAAATATAATTATATACCGCGATCATTCACAACTAAGTGGAAATGCAAGACTAAGTGGTGCTAAAATAAAAAAATAAAATAATAATTAAAAAAGTGTATATATTAAAAATAAGAATAATAAAATATAAATGAAAACATATGTCATAATAGTATCTGAGATTATTTTATACATATCACTCGTGTTTTGTGAAATACTGAAGATGTGTGTAAATTTCTTGAAAATAAATGGAAATCATAAACTGAAACAAAAATGAAAAATAAATAAATAAAACAATAAGGATATGTAGCTTTTATAGTGTGTTGCAATCATACACATGAATAAAATTAAACATGCAAATAAATAATAATGAAATGTTTATAACTATATTTAATAGAAAATGTATTTTTAATACGGTAGACAAGTAGAGCTCGTTAGTTCTAGTCCTCTATTCAATGAAATTTTAATTAAATCTTGGAGCATCGTGCTGGGGTCAGCATAAGATACGTGGCCTGAATATATGCTTCAACCTGATACATAATATATCATTTATATTTATCCGAGAGAGATTAATTTATTTTACGCGGCACAAAATATTCAGGTATTCCTTGAATAAATACAGAAATGGATTTTGCGAATTCAAGCGGATAATTAAAACGTACATACAAACGACGCAAAATATATATACAACTTCAAAAAAATTCTATATAGAAAATCCTTTGTGGCCGAGTTTTCTCCAAAACCGTATTTTATGACACGCATTTTTTTTATCAATTAATTAAATCACCATCGTCTGGCGCCATCTCTTCTGGTTACCATCGCTCTTTCAGATCAATTAAGAAGTTAAATTAAATTACCGCAGACGTCTCGTTGACAAGGACAAATCTCGACCCATACTTTAATTGCGTTAAATTTTAAATAATATTGCGCGCAAAATGGCGGCGCCGGCAATAAATCGTTGCTCCTATACAGGGTGAGAGACCGTCGTTTAGTTTTCCTGGGAAAATCCATTTAAATGCCGGAACGTTGTCAATTTGTATCGAGTAACTCGATTCAAAGCTTTTACTCAAACAGGGTTACGGTAACTGGCTGAAAGCACGATGGCACGAGTAACTACGTAAACACCAATTTGCGGTTTAAATCAACTATGGACGCATGGAAACCATGATTTTGTTACAATTTTATTTTATTATATAATTGCAGCATTTAACACACACTATTACAGTTTGTTACTATCTCCACCAACCGGAAAAACTAGCATTATACCATGAGTAACATTGATTTATCTAAAGTAGAGTGACAGTAATTTTGAAAGGAATGCCGTTTTTTGAAAAAGTATATCATTGCAAAGATAGTTGACTTAAACAATAACACTGTATTGGAAGATACAGAAGCTCGTGACATCTAGGATAGTGCAAGATTTAAGTATAAACCTTACCAACATGGAACAATCAAAATCCAAACTGTATTCTGTTTGCAATGTCTTAATATCATCATTTGCTCGATGGACGCAGAAAACCAAAATGTGTATTTAAAAATTTGAGATAAGCTATGCCATGATAATATTAAGGAAGAAACTTGAACATCAGCTTAATAAGAATGATTAATTTTAATCAAGTTTGGATTCATTCTTCTTGAACGAATGATGGACAAAACGCGATGAATAAAATCGCGCTTCGACTACTTTATAAAGGATTGTGAAATGGAATATCAGATATATCATCCTAAAAATGAAATATCTCCTTCTACAGACCATCGTTGATGGTAAAGTGGAAGGTAAATGTCGAATGGGTCAAGAGAAACTGTAGTAGCTCCGCAACATTTGCATTTGGGTCGATAAGAAATAATTATACTTTGCCAAGGACAAATAAGAATATGGAAAACCAAGGAATCAAGGAGATCGCTTATATCCGAACATGGATGAGACACTACAACACCCGTAACAGCCTGTTTAAGACCCTAGTAAAAACAAATTTTGACAAAGAATTTAAGAATTATCCCAGAAGCTTGGATCTCCACGGTCCACAGTGAAGTAGCATCGGAAAAATAAACTGCAAGGATAAAGATTAACCGTAATCTCGTAATCCATAAAGTCGTTAAACAAATAATGTTTTCTTTTCGGTACCCCTACATAATATAAGATAAACCAGAAAAAAATGTCAATTTTGTTTAACTGTGTAAGATAACATTTATTGTTCTCTATGATCTTTCTCCATAGTTTAAGGGAGTTTTTTTACTGAAATAAAATCCATCACTCTGATTTTTCCTTTGCGATTCTTACATTGTCATGTTGCAGTATATGTCTTTGGTTATTTACCAAAACTGATCGCTTTTTTAATAGATTCGCTTTCAATCTTTCTAATTGGGCACAATAAACTTCGGCTGTAACTGTTTGTCTAGGTTTTAATAATTTATAATGAATTACGCCCAAAATATCCCACCAGATACCAAAGAAGTGTCGTTTTGAAGGTCAATGATGGCCGAGAAGTTACGACTGGTACTTGACTTGAAGAAAGTCATTGTTTTTTTCTCTTTGGGTTGTTGTACAGCACCCACTTTTTATCACCAGTAACACTCCTTCACAGAAACGGGGCGCTGTTAGCAAAAGTTTATATCGAACCCAAATTCCTTGTCTATTTTATTTACCGAGGGACAGCCGAGATCGTGTGACAATTCCTTTATGGTTTTGCGAGGGTCGGATTCCACCAATGAATTTAAAACGTCATCATCCAGTTTCAGAGGTCGAGTTTTATCGTTTAATTCTCTATCACCACTTTAAAATTTGTCGAACCATCTGCGGCATTTTCCAAGTTTTAAGACGTCTCCATAAATTTTGCAGATAGTCTCGGTAACTTTTGGGTTAAATCACTTATTACATAAAAATAGCATAAAAAATCTTAAATGGATCTCCTCAATCCCTGGTCTTGACATTTTTACTATGGACAAAAAAAATATAAACTGTAGACTATAAATAGAGCTTCAAAATGATACAAATTTCACCCGTTTACCCGACGGCAGTCGGTAACAAACTGATGTAAAAACGCCAAAACAAAAAAGTCATTACTTTTCGGTTTATCTTATATATGGATCAACATTTTTGCGAATACAGTCAGTTCTCGACTTACGACGGAGTTCCGTTCCGCCACTTTGCACCTAAGTCGAATTTAATTATAAATAATAGCCATAAAAAGTATTGATTGCCATTTTTCAACTTTATAAATAGTAAATAATTATACATAATGTATTTATTACAATTATTCTGGAGTATTTTCATCATCTGGGCTACTTATATCTATTAGCGACTCTTGAAATTTTTCCCTGATTTGTTAGTATGTATAGTTTTTCATTTATTTTCTTTACAAATTTCATAATAACAGGTAAATGCTTGCTGAATGAGTTGGCGTACCTTCAAAGATCCTTCGGTATCTGAGTTCATATTTTCAATATGTTTAGTTGTGGTGAAAAAAATGAATCACTGATCTGGACAAATCTGAAAGCATGTCTAGCTCATTATTTTTTGTAATTCTTCGAGTTTATCCAGTTCCTTTAACTCTCTATTTTTTCACCTCTTCTTTTGGGAGTTCCTCAAAATCGTTTTCCAAAAATTTAATTACATGTTCATTGTCAGTTTCTAGTTTTTTAGTCAATATGTTCGAACATCCTCCTGAGATATTATTTATTGCATTTTAGTTGATTTTAATGACTTATCATTAGCTGTTCCTGCAATTGCTCAGACAAAAGTATTTTTTTTTTCTAAAAATAATTATGGATTGTAGTCAAAGGTGACAAAATCGACAACATAATCTTCTTAGTGCCATATTTTGACGCAGGGAATATCTGACAAAGAATGGATTTTTTCTTTTCGTCGTAAGTGCGAATGGTCGTAAATCGAGACTGACTGTATTGTCACTGTCAATGAAATATTTGTGTGTGGAAAAGCTCGTTTTGCGTTCATTGATGGACTGTTGCTTGCTATATACATAGCCCCGGGATTTGAAGGATAACAGACAAAAAATGGTTTTGCGTCAGAGGGATTTGGTCGTGACCTGCTGACCCAGAAATCCAAAGACCTTCAGAATCCTAAGGGTGCGTAATAACTGCGTAACGCGTCACCGAACAAACCCTGGATATGATCGAAAACACATTTATTATTAAAATACAAATAAATAGCTCTATCCTAAAAATGGTTATATTAAAATAAAAACGTTTCTCAGACAAAGGCAGATTTATTCCGGATTAAATATCATTCATACTCCTGGAGCGGAATAGCGGGTTTTATATGGAAATACCCATACGTGTGTATAGAGAATCCATACAATGGAATGTAGGGAAATGCGATGCGCGGAAAAAAGCAATAACCCAAAACGAATATTTCAAAATATATTGCTTTCGATTTATATATTTTTTATGCATAACAAAATACATTTAATTGGATATTTGACACAATGCATCATGCTGGATGTAGTAATATTAATTGATTAATAATATTATTCGAGTAATACGATAACCGGAATGAAGCGGTTGATTCTTATCATTGTGTAATATTCTTAAACAAAGATCTCCAGAATACATATTTCATTTAAAAATAATCGTTTTCGTATCAAAGAAAATTTCCAATTTTTATTCAATTAACACGAACAGACAGAATGGATGGAATATGTAAATTTATGAACGATGCCCGAAAGATAAATATTTTTTCGCGGTATTGAAAACTTAATTTTCATCGCTGCGATGAGACCGAAGGTTGTGAATTGTGTTGAATAATATATTTTTTTTTAAAAAATAAATTGAAAACGTTCCGGAGAGTGTCGTTCAGATGCGCCGTTGATATTAATTATTAACGAAAAAATAATTAATTTTCGCCACAAGTGGCACAATACGGGTCCCCTTGTCGGATGCGAGAGTATCGATCTGCTCCCTGGTCCCCCCAGTCCACCGTTTCAGGGGTGCGCGTTCAGGGATCGCAAGAAATGCGAGTAAGGGTAGATCCAGGTCGAAGCAAATGGCACAGAATAGACACAGGTGTCTGTCTGCACAAACGAAGGAAAAAAACGGCCGAAAATATAACCGGAAATTAAAATTACGAATAATCATTGAAGTCATCACCGCTTGAAGTCCATAGTTTAAATAAATATATGATGATGATCAACCAGTTATTATACATCTTGTAATCAATTAAAGGTCAAAATCCTGAATATTATATAAACATACTTGAATCGATACATAGTACAACGTTAATCATTATCAATTATTACATTTTAGTAAAATGCAATCACTGATTAGACAAATTCATATTTTTTATGGAATATAATGTAATACCAATCTGCACGATGAATTAAGTAGAGTTTATTAAATCAGCACATAGTATGTACATACAAAGATATATATACACGTGCATAACATGAGTAGCAATTTTCAATGACATAATGTCAAATTGTCATAATAGCGGTGATTAACATGTATAGACTACTGACGTTGTTTATGCAGACGTAACATTTGTGAAAAATAATAGATTTTCGTATAAATCAACGAAAAAAATCATGCAATAAATATTTTGTGCATTGGAAAATTAAGATGAAAACATAAAGAAAACACATGTATCAAAAGCCAATTCAATTAAAATATATTTTTGTTAAGTATGCACATGCAATTGTTTTAGATAGAATAATTTAAAAGTGCATTTTACCGTATATATACAGTGTGAGGAAAACATCAATTGTGTCTTATAGTGACGGAAATCTGAATTATGTCAGTCAACCATTCTGAGCGTTATTTGTATATGTTTTTTTTTTTATTATTCATTACCGCACAAAACAGCTGTCAGTTGCAAAATGTCATAAAACCGATCCGCATGTCAAAATTCATGCGAACTTACACAAAACGTGACCATCGGGACGACCGAAACGGCTGAAACGCAGAGCCACACTGGCCCTAGCTGTAACCTAGCGCTCAATATCGTTGCGCAATCTTTCAGATTTATTTTCAAACGTGTATGGGACGACTGAAATAATTTTCATCCACCCCTAATACTGAATAAAACAATTGACGTATAATTAACACAAATATCATTCAAAAATTAATATCGATAACAGCAAATGCAAGCCTGTTTTTATTATAAACGAGGCAATTTTTGCATATCGCAAATATTATGAACACGAAAGCATTTAATAGTCACATTATCGATTCATTTTCATCGTACGACATTTAAATACGTAACATTATACAACCGTACATTGTTTCGAATCGAATCGGCACTACCAATTTAAAATATTGCGCAATCCCCAGATTGATATGGGAATGTAGGTTACTGGATAATGTGACATTCGCGCATGCGCACTTCGAACGTTGCAAAAACGAAAAATTAGGAGTGTGCCGAAAAAATTATGCATTAATTTCAACCGCCAAAAGATTTTCGAAATCATTCAACATACAGAAAAATATATTTACAATTGGTAACTGCTTGATAGATTCACAATAAAGTTAAAACAATTAATAGACGATGATACAACATTACTAGCATATACAATCAACTCTTTTTACACGGTAGATGGATCCCACGAAAACCCGCGTAAAAGAGTGATAGAATTCAGAGAAGAAATGAAGATTGATTCTAAATTTTAAAAATCGTGTTCTTTAAAAAAGGCCATTGTGGGATAGAATACCGTGTAAAAAAGGTCATTATGATAACCCAATAAATAAACTACACAAAATATTATTCATACATAACGACACGTCTTATGTATTAGATTCTAATGAAGGTGTTTGTTTGCTATTACTGTTGTGTGTAAGTTGTTTATACATCTCTTGATATCCAGCATACAAATTAGTAGGTCACATTGGAATTTTCAAGGGTGTTCTATAAATTACAAGCACTCAGGAATTAAAGCAACTGTTAGGTGATAAATTTCATCATTTTGGTTATTTTTTTACCGATTAGTCATTGGCGATTGTGACAAAAAATTCGTAAATGGCGTCCTTTTGCGCCAATGAATATCGGGATGTAACAACGAACGAAATTGAAAATACACTATAAATATTTTGTTTCTGTTCGTGTTCGAACAAACGATTTGTGTAAAAATATAGTATTTGTTGTTTTTAGTGGACAGTAATTTTTTTTAAGCCCGTGTATAAAGAGTAGAATGTATGTGTATCATTATTTTAATACAATCTATCTACCATGTCTTCGTCAAATATTATATCACGTTTTCATCAACGTTAATAACACAGCACGACCCATATATCATTTTATTTTCACCAAGATTTAAACCTGTGTAAATTCACAACACACTCACAATCTTGCTAAACACTATTACCTCATATACTAAATTTGTATAATAACGTATTCCAAAAAATGACACTGAAAATTTCATGAAACTTCTTTATTTTGTGTGGAAATATGATTATAATTTGTGTTCCATTGCGGATATATTATATCCCATATCCTAAGGACGAATCCTTGAACCCCCGAGAGTCGAAGAAGACAGCTTTGTGGCCGTCCAGGAATTCCCATATCTCAGCTCGCTTATTATTATTATAACAATTTTGAAGTACGAAGAAGAACCATGCTGGCAAACTGGTGCTATTTAGGACTCTATAGGCATCTACGGTCGATATTCCTCTCAGAGATAACTAAAGTCAAGCTCTACAAGATCTTCATCGGGCCCATTCTAGCATACATATCTGAATATTGAGCTTTGACAAAATAAGATGAGCGACAACTGGATATCCTGGAGAGGATATTTCTGAGACGAATATTTGGAGCCGTATTCGAGGGTGGGCAATGACGGATATAAAGCAACGAGGAGCTATACCGACTATATAAGGATATACCGGTCACAGCTGTTGTCAGAGTGGCCAGACTTCGGTGGGCTGCTCACTTGTCTAGGATGCGGGACAGTCAGTCGCCGAAAAGGCTTATGGTTAACGTACCTTTCTGACCCCGGTGGAAAGAAACGCTGAGGTGGTTGGATTGTGTACAGACGGACACTGCAACATTGAAACTTACCGAAAAATGAAGCGACGTAGCGGCAGACCGGATAAATGCAGAAGGGCGTTGGATGAGGCAAGGACTCGATGACATGATGATGATTGCGGATTTATTTATTTCACTATTCATTTTTAAACCACAATCAAGTAGAAACGTTTTTATTGAAGTTTAAAATATTTGAGAAATAAATTGTGGGAAATAAAAACGTAAAAGCGGGTATTTAATCTATTAATACGATACGAGACTATAGAAATTGCACGGCAATGGCGGGAAAACGTCAATTCTAGTGTGGCTGATTTATTTTAAATAAATCGCGAATATATTTTCTTGTGTTTACTTTATAAGCTTACCTTGATTTATACAACATGAAGGGCTCAATATCGTTTCTTGCATTTCTATATATGTGGCCGTCGCAGGTCATGATTGTGCTGCAAGAACTAGCTGGACTCAATAGCGATAAAGATGCATTCAGTGGATCGTCAGGCTCGGGAGAGTACGGTGGCGACGATAGATCGGAGTACTTGGCGGAATCATTCTGATATGGAGATACTAGTTTTTTAGGTGAGTTTTCCCTTGATGCATGAGGCGTTTCATCCATCAAACTCAATACATCCTCACCGCCAGAAACTATTGTATCACTATCCGATTCTAAACACAAAAATAAATACATAATATTTCAAAACTCCATTATAAGATACATAATAATATTGAATTTACCTTGATTGAATGCATCATAGAATTCATCATCGGAATTATCATAAAATCTTGACGGTCGTTTTTTTTTCAGATCCTTTTTAAAATAAAAGAAATAAATATTTACAATTTATGATTCATTTGTTTATTTTTAAAATGTAATGTGTTATATATTTACTTGATGTTCAGATAATTGTTCAACAAATGATTGTTCGAGTTCGTGATGTTCGGCAGCTAAAACCGAGAGTGCTTCTTCAAGCACGCGACATCGCTCCTTTTCGGCACGTAATTTAGCACCCCGACTTTCATCAGCCTGTCTGACTAAAGCAGCACAATGTCGTAGAGTATTGAGTAATCTTTGACCTGTCGATGCTGCGTGTTGAAACCGCTAAAATTACAACGCCATATGTAAAAAATATAATTTATTTTAAATATAATAAAAAAAAATACCATAAATGTTGATTGATGAAGTGTAGTTCCCATCTGTATGCTTTTTTCCAGAGCTGATACGAGCGCTCCACATTCACCTAGCTGTGATTCCATTAATGCCAAATGATTTGTTGCGTCAGTTAAGGCATCCTGCATGCTACCTAATGGTTTACCATCATCTTCATTTCCGTCATCATCGTCATCGACTTCTTCAAGTCGATTTTGATCTTTATTGCCGTCACAACCCCAAAGATAGTAAGCGGAATACGCAATGTGTTCTTTCAACGCTGTTATCCATTCCTGAAATAATATTTAATCAATAAAAAT
Source organism: Philopotamus ludificatus (assembly GCA_022495035.1). NCBI lineage: Eukaryota > Metazoa > Arthropoda > Insecta > Trichoptera > Philopotamidae > Philopotamus > Philopotamus ludificatus. Next base: position 49,030 of record JAGXCT010036316.1, on the reverse strand, counting down.
TATTCCAGAAATTAATTAAAATATGGTAAAAAATATTTACCTGTCTTACGACAGGAATTGATGGTGCTGCGTTTTGAGGAACTCTGAGCCGATGAGCAGTACCATCAGAAAAATGTATAATTATTAACGAATTATCAGTAGTCGCAGGAACAACGCTTGCACTATCGAGATACTTCCAATCCGTACGGCTAGTTCCATTGGATGCTGTATTAGCATCTGCCCTGTTTTTATAATAAGATAGTACACCACGTTGAAGTACAGCCTATATTATAATTATAAACACTTAAGAATGGTTGTGTTTAATATATGATGATAGTTCATAATATATTTACCCAAAGAGATTTCCAGCCAAGAAATCTGGAACGTTTCATTAACTGTCCTTCAAATCTAGTGGCGGTTCTTTGCATCTGGCGAACTGGACGGACATTGAGCACCTGTTTCATTTGGCTATCTCTAGCTAAATCTACTGCTAATTGGCCTGATTTAATCGAAATATAAATAAATAGTAAGTGTTGTATCGTATTGATTAGTATAAAATAAAAATAAATTACCGCTAATATTACGAATAGTAGAATCGATACCATTTTGCAGTAATATTACTGCAATTTGCTTATGGCCACGATAAGCTGCACAATGAAGACAGCTATTACCTTGTGCGTCTACACAATTGATATTCGGCGGTTGTGCCGATCTCAACTATAACATGAAATACATATTATGTTACATTATAAGAGTAATGGAAATAAAATAAATCAATAAATCATACCAATGTATTAATAATCTCTATATTGCCTTCCCTAGCACTGTTTAGAAGATTTAATTCTCGTTCTCTTTGAGCATTATGTTCGGCTGCTGAAAGCAATCGATGTATGTCTTGTGTCTTTGAAACATCCCTTGGTAGTTTACCTTCTCCATTCATTACACTAACATCGGCTCCATGTCGCAAAAGTAAAATAACCAATTCCTAAAATAAAATCATTATTGTGATATTATAATAGAATAATAAATAAATTATAATACTTTACCTCATTTCCAATAAAAGAAGCTTTGTGTAGAGGAGTATCGCCGGCATCATTTGGGATGTTTACGTCTGCACCATGTGTTAACAAAAGATCAGCAACTCCGAATTGTCCAAAATACGTTGCCAAATGTAAAGGTGTCCATCCCAAATTACTCTTCGCTTTACCTGAAATAAAATTCAACCCAATTAAAATTTATAATTATTTAAAAAAATTAAAATATGTAATAATGGTTTTAATGACATTCTCCTTATTTATCATAAGCATGATTTATAATATTTTATTTATTTATCATTATACCTTTGCAGCTAATATCTAAGGTTATTTTTCCATTCGTATGAGATTCCAACAATTCCTTCACCGCCTTAGTATCTCCATTTCTTGCAGAATACAAAAGGGATTCATGGGGATCCTGATAGACGTGATCGCCGTTATCATAATCCATCATAAAAACAGATTTACAACACAGTCCAGTTTACTCAAATAGTAATCGGATGTAAAAATATTTACAACATTGATATGAGAATCCATCAATATCAATGAGAAAATTAATGGCGAATTGTTTGAAAATGATGTGATGATAACTTTTGTATTGTGCACCAATCAGGAAAGCAACTACGCCCTAAACGTCAAGCGAATGTCAATACACCAAACAGCTGCTTTTAGCTACTTTTAGTAAAAAAAAATATTATTGCAGCAAATATTTGGCGAAAATTTAATATTCTAAAATTGGAAATTGTCTAAATTAATATAAATAAATAAATATTTATATTAATTTATTTTTTAACTTTGAATGATTTTTTTATTTTTTTATAAAATATTCAAATGAAAGTCTTTATTAATACTTAGTAGATATGATTCAAGCGTATAGTTTGCTTGAAAATAAATGCTGAATTATAATTGTATTTTTTGATATGGCTAGTAATATATTGTGTTTGGACCAAAAGATAAAACTAAAACTGTCAAAGTCAAATGATCATCACGCATTATTATCAACATGGATCTATTCGTCGATCGATGTCGACTGTGTCTTGAAGAAAATAGTGATACTTTCGATATATTTGATAAACACAAAAACTTTGTCGCGGAACTGTCGACGTGCCTGTCAATTGAAATAACACGGATTGATACTTTACCGAAGAAAATCTGTCGAAAATGTGCTCGTACCTTACACGAGTTTTATGAATTTCACACACTGTCAAAACAATCCGAAAAGATACTTCTATCCTATGCTGTTGAAAATAACGCAGATTCAGAATTTTCATTAAACAACAATTGTTTCATCAAAAGCAGCGCAGAAAACTTGGAGATATCAAATCATCCAGACAAATACTTGTCTGATTATTTAGATAATATTAATAACTCATTCGATTTGGACCTCTTATCGAATAACACAAGAGCGTTCTCAGCTTTGGATTGCCTCGATGGATCAAGTGACATTGTCGATGTGACACAAAAACTTCTAAACAACGGTGTAAAATTGAAAAAGATTCCTAAGAATAACAATTCAAATTCAGCAGATGAATCGATAGAAATTCACATGGAAATTGACGTCCTTGATTCAGAATTGGATATTGTAAATAAAATATTAGCCAAAGAATCGCAGCAAATGAATGCTAATAACACGACGAATTCAATTCCTGAAAATTACTCATGCTTATCGTGCAAATCACTTTTCAATGATTTCAGTTTGCTCGCAGAGCACATGATGCATTGTGCAGCTATTAAGAGGGTGTATGGAAACAAGATACATATAAAAGAATCGAAAATCGTCGATGATACAAAATTAAAAATGATAAATAATCAAGTCATCGTAACTAGAAGACCTAAAAAGACTTCGGATGTGAATTGTGTGTATAGATGTAAAAGGTGTGGAATTATCTTTGAATCAAAGTCTTTACTATACGTTCATATTAAATCATATCATATGAATAAATCTAGCATAAGAAATGCAAATTTGTCACGTAGTGAAAATGACGCATTCACCACAACTGAAGGACATGTTGGAACACACAATAAAAACCACAGAATTAACAACAGTTTAATATATAGATGCAAAGTGTGTCGCGCTATGTGCGTCGATAAAAAATTACTTTATGATCATATAAAAGAACATGCTTACGATTTTAAAAAGTTGCACTTAGTTTGTGACACTTGTGGTGAACATTTTGGATCGTATAAATCGTTATCGCAACACATTCTGACTCATGAAATTCACGAATGCGGCGAATGTTCCGAAGTATTTACTGATATTGAATTGTTGAAAATGCATTCGGCAAATCACAATCAAGAGATGTTGATGTGTGAGGCGTGTGGATCATTATTTTCTACGAGGAAATTATTGGAATTTCATCAAAAAAACGAATGTACCGAATGCAGTAATAAATTAGTATCCTTATGATATAACTTTTATCAAATTCATTGTTATTAAACTTAGAATGAATTGTTTAATTATGCATTAAATGTATTTTTATAATGTAATAAATGAATTTGAAATATTTAATATTTTATTTAGAATTAATCATTTGCTGCTGATTACAATCATTTGGTTTAGAATTAATCTATTTAAATTCTATCACCATTATACAAATATATATCTTCGGTAACCAGAGCTATTACTCTACTCAACCACTTGGCCGACTATCTTTTATATGAGATTTTATAATTTCATCTAACGGATTAATTAATGGCGGTATTTTATCATTTTTTTTTTATTATCCTAGCATATTTATCTATATGTTATTTTTTCTTAATTACTTCTTTCTTGTACTTACCTTTTTATATATGTGTACTATTTATTTACATTTATTTTATTATTTTATTTTATGTTTTTATGTGTGAGGAGACTTGGGTTAATCTGTAATGCCAATCACACATTGTTTTTTTATGAAAAATAAATAAATATGCTAAGATTCTATAACCTTGACTTAATTTTAGATATTCTTATAAATCTTATAATCTTAAGTTTACATTTATGATCAATATAATTTTATTATTTTTTTACGTGGTATTGAAATGATATTCAAGAGAATTGAACAATTACATTTTTATTGATTTTTTTTTCTCGATAAGGTTCTAAAAAAATATTTAATTCTTTTTCAGGTGTCTTGCCTGTTTTCTGACATAGTTAAACATTGGTCGACAAATCGTGTGTAAAAAGTACTTAGTTTTACGTTTTTTTACGGTGTCTAGAAACTACTGCTCCTTAGGAAAAAGTTGAAGTCCGGTTATATTCTTACCGTTCATTGAATCTTCAATATATTTCAGTACCAAAATCATCAAGAATTAATATTTTAATATTTTCATGTGCGATTAATTATTCAAGAATCCTACATTAACAGATTTCTTTGTTATCAGAAAACAACACTAAGTGTAAATTTAATCAAAAGAGTCAAAATTTATATGTAAATATGAAATATTTTCAAGTAAAAAAAATATTTTGTTGATGACGAGCTAGTTTTAAGTAGTAATTTAATATATCTTTTATTGTATGTCTCTAATGAATATATTTTTCAGTCAAGCATTGTGATAACCAAATTTCCACAAAACCCGAATTATATATATACGGTACCAGAACATAACTTTAGTAATCATTATGGCTAAAACTATGATTCACGCTCATACTTTCTATTAAATTTCACTCGGAATATATGGATTTTTTTAAATTCTTAAAAGCCAGCTGCTCTTTTAACCACTAGAGAAATTTATGTAATTACATCCCGATAAATTTGCAAATGTAAAAATGTAACTCAAAATGAACGAAGCTTATGGGTTCTATTTGAATTAACACATTCTTATCCTATTAACTTTTATGCAAAGCTTCCAGCACATGTTGCTAGCGTGTACAGTGAATTTACAGTTGTCACCCTGGGGTGACCACAACCATTCAAGGGTTAAATATGCTCGGTATATATTTTTTTAAATATGCTCTCAATTGATACAAATTGAAAAACTATTGTAGATTGTGGCATACTTCTTTGAAAACAATGTCATTCCATATTAAATTATAAATTACCAAAGAAATTTTAAATTTAATTAACTTTGTGATGCATTTTTTAATATTAAAAAAATTAACAAAGATGTTCGAGATGTTGAGAAAAAATGTTAGGTATAAATCCTCGGTTTTCATACATAATCGGTTTCTGAAAATACTTAAGACAGATAAATGTACGTTAATAAATTAATGTAAAAAGAATAGGTAAAATTGTGTTTTTATTTATTTATTAATAATGTAAGCATATAGGTATATGCAATGAAATTAAGTGACGTATATGACGGGTATTTCATTATACATTTCTTAAGTTCTGTAACATGTAATTTTCTATTACCTTACATACTTGATATATACACTTTTCGCTAAGATCACAATGTCAAAATACCTGAAGTTCTTGATTTTCTTCTCTATAATTTTGAATATGAATTTTGTTTATCAATTTTTACATTGAAATTTGTAAGGAAGTAAAACGTACAAAAATTAATTTAATTAATTATTATTGAATAAATAGGTAAGGCACAGATTATTATATCAATTAAAGAATTTATAATTAAATAAAACGTTAACATGTATATAAAGATTTATTCGTGCGATTCAACACCACTATCCAAGAAATCTTTAAGATAAATGCTAGCTTTTACTGGGTAAAGTCTAAAGATATTGTTTAATTTAAGTAAATATGGTGGAAGGGACATTTCGACGTATTCTCTACGCATTGCATCAATGATCATCGCCGCTGCCTCCTTTGGCTTTACGATTTTCATCAATTCAGGGAACCGAATCTTTGGTTTATGGCATAATCCAGTATCAACAATGTACGGATATATCGACGTGAATTTGATCTGCAAAATAATATTCAATATAATAGTCAGTTAGAATAAATATATAAAATAGTTTAAACACATACGTTTAAACCGCGAGGATCTGATCTGAACTCTTCGTGTAACGCTTCCATTAATCCACGGACAGCGAATTTGGAACCACAATACGGCACCAAGTTGGCCAATCCGACTACTCCTGCCATCGATGACATTGCAACAATATGTCCATGATTACGGCTTATCATGCTCGGAACAAACGCTTGTATTAACTAAAATATGTATAATTATTTAATAAGATGTAAAATATGACAGAGATTATTGGACGTACCCAAAAGTGAGCGTACACGTTGATTTCAAATAGTTTTTTAATTTCATCCTCTCGGTGTGTCATAAACGAATGGCACGGCATGATACCGGCATTGTTGACTAGAACAGATACTTCTCCGACTTCTTCTCTGATTTTTTCTGCTAATTTAAATACTTCGTCTTTCTTAGATACGTCGCATCTAAATTAATTTATAATATATATTTATATATCAATAATTTATATTTAAAATTAATAAGCATATCGTTTCTGATGCATTTATATAGTGTCATGGCATGTAAGTAACATACAATCTGTTAAGATAATATATGTTAACCGCAACTGAGTGTGAGAGACTCTTTGCCACCGCATCTTTAGGTTTTTTTGGAACCTTTAAATGGGTGCGCTTTAGAATTTTTCTGTAATGCCATTTAACAACCGTAAAATTAATAAATAAAATGAAATATCCGTACATGTATGCATATGCTTTTCCGTTGTTTTTGGTAATCATTTTGACTGTTTCGTCGTTGGTTTCTTTGTTGATATCGATGCATACAACTCTAGCACCTAATTCAGAATATTGTAAAGCCAGTTCCCGTCCCATGCCATGACCGGTGCCTGTAATCTTTATAAAATAAAGCATGATATATATATCATTTTAAAAACAAATTGTGTTATAACTAATATATTATATATACACTTACTAAAATTAGTTCTTGGCTAACGTCTTTTTGTTCTCTTGCGACGAACATTCTGTATAATGCTTCTACATTTGCATATAACATTTTGATAATTACCATCATAATTTCCAAAATTAAGTATATAGCATTGCAGACTTTTGACCCAATTCCGCAAGCATCTTTCCTTAAAATAAATAAAAAAAATATGTAAATTTATAGCAAGCCGTATGCAATACTTATTTAATTGCAAAAACAGGTACAAACTCTAAAGTATGATCATAAATATCATAAAAAATAAATTTATATTCTTGCTTATTCATTTTTTATATTTATGAAAATAAGTTTAATATCAACGCGGCCTTGAAAAATTTCGTTCTCTCATGTTTATATTTTTTATATAACTAATAAAAATTGTTAAATTAATACGATTACATAACTTAGATCATTAAATTTCGGTTTGGTAGATGAAAATGTTACCAATCACTTTTCATGGTCATTATTAATCAAAAATAAAACCGTTTGATACAAGAGTAAAAAAAAAATGGGAGTTTTTAAAAATTAACATTTTTTTTATCAAATTATCAATGCCTTTTATAGAATTCGTTAAAGGTATATAACGTTATGAAATAGCTGATTAATGATTTTACTCTGATTACATTGAAGTTCAATGGCTATGTTTCCAAACACTATTAGAATGTAAATATTCTTGAACCGATGAATGAAGTCAGTTGCATAATTCATTCAAATAAATAAACATTTAACCAACATATGACATTCATACATAGAATATTATACTGCATAATACGCAGGTGATTATATGTGTTTTATAATAATGACTATAGATTAAAAACATGATAAACTTGTTCGTTGATTGAATAATTTGCACTGTGCGGATATAAACTATCCATAAACATTTAACTGAATGAAAAAAATGAGGATTCGATTAGCGACATATGTTTTTATCCCTAGTGGCAATGAACTTCAAGCCTTCAATAATCTTTTTTCAAAACGTAGATTCGAGTAAACACTCATGCTTGTGGTTAACATCTGAAGTAGTATACCCAATCAATATTGCCATGACAGATCATTCGAACTCCGGGTTTTATGCTAATTTATTACACGATTGCTCATATCAATAAAAAAATAGTATCATAGGGCCATGTTTTAAAATTTATGCATTGTTTATACTTGAGATCAACGCAATGTAAACTAGATCCCGGTAGATTTTGAACTCAAGGTTATCCACTTTATATCACATGTATGTATACTTATATATTAGAATATACAAGTGTTGTTACATCTAAACATTATTTTTTTGACAATAATATATTGGCAGAGGAGTGTTTCGTGGAATTCAATTGATATACGACCGATAATACATTGATATTGAAGGTTAATCGCAATTTATGTATATGTATACGGTATTTTTTTTGTTTTTATTAAAAAAAAGTCGCAAAAGCACGCATTAACTGCTATCAATTGATTAAATCTTGTAGTTGAATATGTTTTATTTTTCTTTAATCGAACGTGTATGCGATGAACTCATTTAACGACATTCTGTGCCAGCAATAAAAAAGTGCACTAGTATCGGAAAACGTTATCGGTAATAATCAATTTCGTATCTCTTCTCCGTATCGATTTTTTTCACTTTTTCGTCGCTCACTCACAATTTAACACTGCCTATTTGCAATTCTTTCAGTTTTTCGGACTGGTTTATGTTGTTGGTGTGCGGCGCGTTCACGAACTCCATGCTGGACGGAAGGAAGAAGGACAAGAAGCCAGTCGGAAGGCCACGAGCGTACCCACCGATACCCAACTGGTAACTGGATCCACTATCGTTGGAGTATCGCATAATATACTGGTTGCTTTCACCTGTTTCAACTGGAATCTCCTAGGTTTGCGAATAATTCAAGGAATCGATACTGTGTCGGAATGCCGCTGCGCATCTCCGTAGTATCGATATTTCAGAACGAAAAAATATCAAAACATAATTAATTTAAATAAAAAGGTCGTGTCGATACAAAATGGGGTTGATTAATCAAAAACATGTAATTATTGTTTCAATATCAATTTTTACGTGTTACGTAAGTAAATAATGGTATTGTAATATTGTACATGTGACACGTATGTGCGTACGAACAGTCATAAACGTTATAAGATCGTTATAAGATTTTTTTTATTATTTTTCATGATTTGATTGCGTCGAATTTTTCCACTTTTTGGATACTAATAATCAATTATGACACTTATTTTCATTGCCAAAATAGGCTGCAATTCAGCGTGAGGAGCAATTGGGTAAACATTGACTGTAAATGATGTCTACTGCAAACAAATCTTTTAAAAATGAAGCATTTTTACTAGATAGTTTTGCTATATCATGAATATAAACGAATAGAATAATGACGTATCACTAATTAAAAAAAAATTAAACCACAACTTTTTAAACATGGAAATCAGGAAGAATATGACTTCGAGACGAATGGACAGAGGAAACGTACTTTTACATAAAAAAATAGATTAAAACATGCAACTAATATTCTTTTTGAGATGCAGAGTTTCACATAAGTATGATTTGCGGAGAATATAATGTACCAAAGATTAATTTAACAGATATTTTAATTAGTAGGTGGATAAAGAAAAGGAGACCGTTTCAAGTATCAAAGTCTAATCTCAACAGATAAGTATTTACCATATGTAATAATAAAATGATGCATAATCAAATATGAATTATAGTATCATAATCTTATTTAAGATACAATTAACATAATTAAAGTACACAGAAACAATTGACAAGCGAAGAAAAACTTAATTATTATTAGAAGAATGATTATTTTTTTTAATTTCTCCCGTGATTAATTAAATAATAATCATCATGTTATCCATATAAAATCGAGTTCTTGTATCTCATTATCAAAACGATGGCGTATTACGCTTACAAATTCTTATCTTATACTTATAATATAAAAAGAATAAGGATAAGATTTTGTTAAAAAGATATGTGATGGTAAACAATAAATCTAATTTACAACCATTCTGATTGAAAATGAAAAAAACCTTTAAAATATTGGTGCAATTATTGGTGAACTAGAATCTTGTAACGTTTTTTATGCCTTTGTACTTTGCTGCATTTAATTTAATTTTGCGGTCTATGAAAGTCATATGTTTTTTATTGTGATGGTATATTTATCCCTGACGCATCTTGATTGTCATAGTCATATAGACACTTATTTATTTATTGGCTCTAAAAAGGTTTCAAGGGATTTTGTGTGCGCGGCCATATTTTCCTTAACCTAGCCGTCCTAATGGCTTTTAAGACCCCAAGTTTTTCTTTTTTAATATAAATCCTACATGTCACAAACTCTTTTTATATTTATTTTAAAAAGTATAAAAAATAAATATAATAAATAATCATTGAATTTTAAAAACAACAAAATTCGCTTCTGTAGCAATGGGAGCGATGTTTTTTTTCGCTCGCATCCGGTACGGTGTGGCAAATGCGAGTGAAATGTATACTAGTAATACGTGCCGCGAGAATTTGGCGGTCGGTCTACCGGCGGCGAGACAGTGCGTGTCATTTACGTGACATATTAATAGGTAGAAAAATTATATGCTTATTTTTTTACACGGTGAATACGTTCCTCAAAAAACCGTGTAAAAAGGTGTACATATATATATTATTCAAACATCGGGACGCAATAACGCACGAAATTGAAAATATGAAATACGATTGTTTCTGGGAATCGCGTCAGAAAAATATAATTCGTGTAAAATATAGTAAAATTATGTATTCGTTATTATTTTTGGAGCGTGTTATTTCAAAATCGTATAAAAAATGAGTTGAGTGTATTTTTATTTATAGAAAAATGTCAAGAAGTATTGTCGAAGAATTTATCAATATCTTGACTTGAAATGTTTCATTCCTTACAAAATATAGTCCATCGGCCAGAGCCGTTGGTTTTGAGCCGCCGAGACGGATCGGTTAATCCATCCGTCACGGCGACTCGAAAACAATCTCTTCGTCCGAAGGGGCATCTCAGATATATCAAGCATCGCAAGTCAAGATATACTTCATAATTTGGTCGATATTTTTGATTTTTAAGTAATTAATATGACGCGTAAATGACAACGCTCTCGGTGATGTCTCGCCGCAGACTGAGCTCTCGTAACACGTGACACTCGCTCGTTTCACTCCCACTCGAAACATTGTACCGGATGCAAACCAAAAAAAACAACGTTCGCGTGGCAACACCGGCGAATATTGTTATTTTTTTCGCTTTGCAGACATGATAATTATTTATAATATTTATTCTTTAGACTTTTTTAGACAAATACAAAAAAGTTTGTAACATCTAGAATTTATATTAAAAGAGTTATTCGAGGAAAAACAAAAACTTGGGGTACCATATATACCCGGCAATATACATCAGCACGGCTAAAGAATATTTGGCCCAAAACAACACGGTTACGATAACTCAGCCTCCGTATTCGACGGGCAATGCCGTCTACGACTTCTTTCTATTGCCGAGGATGAAAGACAATGCTTTAATAGACAAATTATGTTCAAGAAGTGTTTCCAATATTTGTAAATTTAATCTACTTTGAAAGGGATAAAACTATTGATGAATAATTTAAAAAAAATGCGAAAAATGAGAATTCCACCTACTTTTAGTGTAAATTAAAATGTGATTAAAATTTTCCGTTAAACTAATTTAACTAAATAATATTAGATCATTTTTAAACACCCAATAAAAATACTTATAATGTCGCAATAGTTCTGCCCACCTTAAATTGACTTTAATTATTTTTAATTAATAGCATTGTTCATTTTGGTCATTGCTCGATATGCTCCGGCGGAACTATTTGTGCTTAAAAATTGACATCAATGAAAGATAACAAAAAAAACACAAGATGTACAGGCCAAAGTGACATGAAATTATCATATCGAGCTAATTGGAAACAACAAGTTGGCGATTGAAATGTATATATTACTTTTAAATCAGAAAAATGTAATTTATTTATTAAAAATTTAAGAAAAATCGATTCATGTACCATATTATTACTTGAAAAAATCATCACAAAACATATGTTGCATCATACGACCATGAAAACGTTTGATATGATGAGATCTATTGTAGTGACACAGCATATTTTGAAACATCGCAGATGATTGGCAATAAACAAATGCATTCGACTATTAAAGTATAATCACCATTTAAATCTGACAAAATGATTTAAATTTAAATTTTACAACAATATGTATTAATATATAATCTTTTTTTAATAATAAAAAGTAAATCTAATCTTATCGTATAATCCATTAAACAATGCGCTGTAACTAACTGAATTCAATTTAATTGAAATATTATCAAAAATAATCGTAAGCACTGTGAATTTTTATCAAAACTGTTGATTCATTGGTAAATGTTTTTGGCCTTTGCGATAATTTTATTTAGCATTAGGTCAGATAAGAAAAAAGTTAATGATGTATAAAAATGTATTTATATATATATTCACAGTTGATTACATTCTTCAAAAAATTTGGCATTGTATTAAAGATGATTACGTACGATTTAAAAAACAGTATTATGCCGCAAGTCGCTGTTGTTTAATTTTAAAAAAAGCTGCATTTAGTATAATAATATTGATATTTTCAGATTTTATATTTAAAAGGTACTACATGGAAAATTTCTTGTAAATTCATTTAATATAAAAATAATATAATATATGATGTGCACACATGTACTATCATAGTTCAAACAAAACAATACGAATATTACGTAAAGGTCAATAAAATATAAATGTTTTGATTAATATATCTCTCTTATGATGTTTTTTCATCAACATTTTAAGAATAGCTGCATTATCATGCAGACATTTTAATTAAATATGATATTTTGTAATGATTATATTATATTATACTTAATCAATATATAGATCTGTGATTATATCATAGTAACAATGCGATTTTTTTTGTTTATTTTATCAATGTATTGTGATAATCTGATGATTTAATTGAATTCAGTGTTAAACAATAGATTTTTTCAACAGATTCATCATATAATAATCGCATTAAATTGATTAAAAATATATTTGGTAATAATTAATATGAAATATCATGTTTTTATGTTAAAAATTTTCGCAAAGATGAATTTATTTATAAAAAAATATATGTAAAAACTATCCGTCTTTAATTGTGATATTTTTGAACTATATACGAATCGCGTCGGTTGTGATATAAAAAAATGATGCAATGTTATATTTTTAACTGGTTCGTGTTTAGAAAATAGCGAAATGGACGTACTGCTTGGTCATGGTTCCTTGGGGTTCCATGGTCGGGCTGGCTACTGGCAGATGAGGAGGCAGTGAGAAGAACACGTGGGACCGGCGAACCCAATCGCGACAACCACAACACTGGACACGTAAATAGCACTGATGGCGTGCGTAGTAAATACTGTATCTGTCGTACACGTACCGTGCTGATAATTATGCTCCAAATCATTATATTTGTTAACAATATGTCTTATCAATACTGGTGCTTTACTTCAGACGGCATATTGCAGCAAATGGCAATGTGCCATCCGCACGTAACCTTTGGGCGACGACCTAAACTGTTACTCTAATCAGGTTACCAAACCATATTTTCAACTGAAACTCGATACAGTCAGGTCTTGCACTGAAGTAAACATATCCTCTCTCATAACACGTTTCATGAGAAGGACATAACTAGAATATAAACGGAAAATGAATTTTCAGTTACATAGATTCCGCTTATGCCGGTTATTTGGGCCGTTACAGAAACTGAATAAAGAATCTAATAGTAATTTACTTTGTTTATCTAGACACATTACCGTTTAATTGGGACAGTAAATTTAAAATTTAAATAAATATTTATAATTCAGCTCAATTTAAGGTGAAAACTAACAAAAGTTGGATTTTATAGTAATCAAGAAAAGCGGTTTTTATCCAGTCTCGATGTGTTGTCAGTTTTCTTGAAATCAAACATAATATTTTGCCTTATACACTTCATGTCAACATCTAAAATTTCTAAACTATATTCAAAACAACACAAAAAACATGAAAATATAATATTTAAAGATGTATAAAAAATATATATGTACAGTAGTTGCCACGTTATTCCACTAACTTATTCTGGTCAGTGGCGGATTAAGCTTAAGATGGTAAGCGGCTGCCCCAGAATACCAAAGTCTTAAAATGTTTTTTCATTAAAATATAATTGAAAGAAAAGGAAAGGAAATAATTAAAGAAATGAAATCTACGACTTATTATTTTATTAAGTATACCGGAGAAAATCCATTTTTTTGAGTTTGTCCTGAAGACGGTGGAGTAATCATCTTTGTAAGATTTTTTTTCTATAGTACTGTTCCTCGGCTTTCTTTTTTGTGTCACATATTTTATTTTATTTTTAAGAATAGAAAAAACAAGCCCGAAGCCCTATTGATTTTGAAAAAAAAAACAAATGGATTTCTTTCCGGTATCCCTAATATAATTGTTGACTCCATTCCCGATGTTTTGCATGTTGATTAACTAACTTTTGTGATAAGACATGTTTCATCAAGAAAAAGATTTCATATTTAGAACAAGTAGTTTTGCAAAGTTTGCAAACAAAAATAAAATTAGGTGTAGATATCAAAAATTGTCAACAACAATCAATTAATAATGCTTCTAATATGTCAGGGAAGTACTCAGGTTTGCAAGCACGTGTTAAAGAACATAGATCAAGTGCAGTTTTTATTCCGTGTATTAATCATTCCTTAACCTAGCCGTGCCGATAACGTCTATTTGGGACCCCAATTTTTTGATTTTACTTTTAATATAATTTCTTCATATCCTAAACTTTTTGTATTCGCCTAAAAAAGTCTAAAGAATAAATATATTTAATTATTGGCCTTTATTGTCCACAATTGCAAAAAAAAAATCGTACCGGATGCGAGCGAAAAGAAACATCGCGCATGTGCAAGTGTGAACGAGAAAAAACATACTGCTGTGCAAGTGCGAACGAGAAAAAACATACTGCTGTGCAAGTGCGAACGAGAAAAAACATACTGCTGTGCAAGCGGTGAAACCACATGCGCCGAGCCGGGAGCATGCCTCAGTCGCGGCGGAACATCGTCGAGTTAGCACGTCACGTCATATAAGAAAAACTATATTATGAAGCATATCATAAATAACTACTTTTATACTAAAAAAAATGTCAAGGAATTGTCGAAGAATTTATTAATATCTTGACTTGAAATGTTTGGCGTCTATTTTCACACATTCATTTCATACAAAATAGACCACATCGGCCAGAGCCGTTGGTTTCGAGCCGCCGTAACGGATCGGAATTTATTCTTGCCTCAACCCATTACTGGAAAATTTTAAACACCCGCGTAGCACCGACCCGATTAATAAATATAAATTATATTTATATATTCGAATACATAATCAATAGATAAAAATATATTTTTCCTCAATTTACCCGGAGGTTCTGCAGCTCCGCAGTGTATATGGAAGGGCCCGCCCGTTTTTTTAATTGCTCCACTTTTTTGTCAACAACTCAATGAGAGTTTTCATAAACTTTTTTTATTGAGATCGTTAGTTAGCTTAGCAGTAAAAATGAAAGAGACAGAGAATATTTTGATAAAGGGGACGAATGACGTAACCACATGGCATGATATTTTAAAAATACAGGACCGTCTATGACCCAATTAAGCGGAATCTGCTGTATATTCTTATGATAACAATGTTACGATGTATAAGTATTCAAGCATATGCGCTTCATAACTTATGTATACACACTAAAATCAACAGCAAAAATAAATGAACACATGGTAATACGGTCCACAGAAATAGATATGACAGGAAATGTCTTGATCTCTCCCCTCGAATAATTCATACCCATGTATGTTTATACAAAAAAGAGTAGGAATAGATAAAATGTTACACATATGATACAATGAGTGATATTTTTGATCGTGTCTGTCATATTTGCACAATTTCTATTGGTATTTGTTTTTAAAATATGTTTCTGAACCGAATCGTTTCGATTGTATTGCAATTAATATGAATTTAAATGGAGACCGTTACACTTGACTCTTGTGTGACCTATTACACACTCTCTGTACAAAAGGAATGAATTAACATTGCACGTGTTTTAAAAAAAATCTTAATAAAAATAAAACTATAACGAATGCAATTATCAGAATTGAAGCATTAAAACCGCAGCTAGTAATTAGAGAGATTTGCATGTGCAATAAAAGCGAATACATCGCATATGATAAGATGTTTATGTTACCTTGATGGATCATTGACGTTAAATCATAGTCGTTGTAATGTAATTACAACTGTTTATAATATTAGATGATGTATTATATCTTATTTAAAAATATATGGTATACAGCCCTCACATGTTTTCTAGATACTTCTCTTCGTTAAAAGGACGCGATTGATATTTAAAACTCCACAAACATCTGTAATTTAATCACTACAGGTTTAATATTTTTTCTTAATACAGTGGAACCCCCTATTAAACTACTCCGAATAACGCGATGGATTGAAATATTCGCCGCCTATACCCCGACTTGCACGGTCGCATTCACGCCGACGATTGACGGTCGACGAATACATGCAATACCGACTATTCATTTAACACGGGTTCGGCTGCACACACACAGCCGGGCGGCCGTCTGTGCAGTGCATACAGTCAAACGTTGGCTAGCGTCTGTGTATTCGACACGCGCCAGGCTATACTCCCAATAACGAAAGTGTTAAAAGAGCAAACTGTATGTCACAAAAAAGGTAAAACAAAACTATTATCCGGGGCCCCCTCGGGTCCCCTAACGATCGGGGGACTGATACTCCAGTATCAAACCATCCATATAAATCCCCCAGTGTGCCCATTCAAATTTGGAGTTGGATATTTTATAAATAAAACATCACACACCAAATCCTTTTTCATTCCCATATTTTAAATTATTTTGTTCTGATTTTAGTTCACGCGCCTGTGTTATATTTTGTTGACAACCGAAGGACATTGACCTTTATTTCGTGTGTCAATGTATTACATATTTACGAAAAAAGATCTAGAAGGAAGAGCTATAAGATGCACTACCGCATATGCCGCCCAGAGAGCGCTATAGCAGGGTTGACTGTATCAATGGTTAGCCAAAATTAAAATGAACATCCCCAGTAAATAACTTGATACTAAACAAATATATAAAACGTTAAAATACCTTCACAATTGTATAGCTAAACTAGTATACCATTATGTTCTCTTCTATACATATATTATTAAGAACCTAATCTCTAAATAATTATAATTATATCTGGTCGTTAGCTGATTGCTAACAAATAGAACCAGTATGCTCTGGGAAGGAAAACTGGCCTTTTTTCAATACTTTCGCTCTTGTTTCTCCTTACTAAGGGTCCTTCTCTTTTAGAAAAGGACCTTGATGAAAATATTGCCATTGCACAACTAGTGATATCATCTGTGATCCATCATGCTTAGAATGAAAACCGAGACAAACCCCCTGACTCAACTGTACATAGTCGGGAGGGTAAAATCCGATACAAATAGTGGTTGAAGACACGTCCAATGCCAGCAATGACGTGCAAAGAGATGGAAACCTCATTAGAAATAAACCATACACCACGACGATTTGGACATAAAGAGGAGTCTTTACGATAGCGTAAGTTTTGCTAGCAAAGGAATCTGATGATAATGGGAAAATCATCAAAAAATATTTTCATATGTCCGATATCTTTGATTCCGATTGCTTAATTTATTGGTAGCAATCGATAAGCTTTCATGTGTAAAATACATCCAGATCATCACCGTTGTGATGCATCAGCCTTCATATCCGCCGGATATAGTCCGTTACGACTTCTCCATAATCCCGAAGATGAAAAAGAAATTTCGAAAGCACGACAATTAGCTAACGCTTAAGAGATAAAGACAAAATCGTTTGATTTTATCAAGATACTCGGTCCGATTGCTATTATCGACAGCAAATTCATTCTGCTCTTTTAAGGGTGAAAATTGATATAAATCCCGAGAGATAAACTATGCTGTTTACTAAGCTACGAAATAATTTATTCATACCTTATAGTTTCGATTTTAGATGGATAGTAACATCAACTAAAAATGCCAAATCAAATAGCCAGGTATTATCTAATAATATGTTTAGGTCATCAGGTAATTCATTATCCTGTTCTAAAAATTATAAATAGCATTTTTCAATCTCCGAAATCTACTCAGAAGATGTCCCCTAGGAAGCCAGCGCCCTTCAAAATAAAGGATAAGTTCACCATATTTCAAATCTAACAATATTCTCCGAATTATCGTCTGTTTAATGTTCTTGCTCTAATTGTATTCAGACAATTCACAACCGATAATATAATATACTAAATATATAAAGTTTTCCCGCCCATTGCTTCTTCGTATATTAGGGGGATTTAAAAAAAACATCAGTGTGTTTACTGACAGCGCTCCGTCAGTACACACACTGATGAGTTTATCATGATCCAATTTTAAATTTTATAGGCATGATTTTACTTCAAATATGTCTGATTTTCTTGTTTACCATGCAATGATTGCAGGCTGGTGAATTTAAATGCGCTATTTATATGCGCCACATTTGGGCGCATGACCAATAGGTTGGCCATCCTTGGTATAATATATAAGTCATAATTAGGTTGCACTATAGTTTTTTTATATATAAAAATGATTGTCTTATTATTGCAATATTTATTTATATTATTATCAATATTATTTATTTATTAATAGAATATTAATGATAAGTGACGAGTCATTACTGTATATTTTAATTAGTGATTTATCTACTTCAATTATATGCGATTATCATAAAGTTCAGACAATTACAACGAAGAATTATGAGTTTTAATTGTATTTACCCATAAATATTCTATGAGGAAATCGATAAACTATATTGAGGGTGATTATTAATTCATTTTCACATGTATGTAGTGGATAAATTCACACGAGGGGGAAACCGGAAGACTTACGACACTGTAATATTACTATTGGTAAGGATATTGACGGTTGAATGTCACTTTTTGATCATATTCTGCGTTTTAAAATAAAATATCAAAATGTCCAAATTGGACTTTTTGTAAGGAAAAAATAATTTAAACTTAAATAACTTTTTAAATGTTAATTTTTGCAAATTATGTTGATTTGAGAGTTTTTAAAATTATTTTTCACCTTCATTTGTCTGTCTCGTAAATTGTTTTTTTTTCCTTATACATTTTTATGTTGATTTTATTAAATTTACATTTTATAACGCCATTCGAAAACTGTTATAAAATAAATTAAAAGAAAAGAACAGAGTTATATTTTAAAATGTATTGTTAAAAGACATTGTGGGAACGATAATTATTTTGTAATTTTACTTAAAACTTACAATTTATACAGATCAACTTTTGCAAAGTAAAATATTGTCGATAATTTAGTGAAATTATATTTAGAAAATCTAAGAAATCATTAGAGATTCCATGTAATAGTATATCGCTTGCGTAACTGAGGTATAATTTTTAAATAACGGATAAAAAATATATATATGTACATACAATTATGATATGGATATTAGAAAAATGAATACATTGTCATACAAAGTCATAAAAATTAGAGGTTAAAGTTGAAATTAATTCACAAAAAGAGACAAAAAAAATCAGATATGTCAAAAAAAAACCTGTAAACGTTTTGTAACTAACAAAATATTAATAATTTATTAAAATTGACGGTAATACGATATGTATTCTACTACTCGTTACACAACATATACGGTTGAATTTAAAAATAAAAGTATACAATGTGTATAACAATTCCTAAAATAGTGTCCAACAAAACAACAGTAGTCGCAGCGATTTCCGGAAATCCATCAGATAACAATTTGTTTCGGCGGTGTAATTTATTTTTGACCCATTTCCTATTCATTGTAGTTATTTTATTTGACAATGCTATTTAAAAATACATTTGAATACTTAATAACTTCTAGTAAAGTTATTACAATGCCCTTTAAGATCAACGGTTCTTTTAAATACCATATGCCCTTCTGTATTGCAACGTACACTTATGCAATACAATAATTTAAGATGGAAATCATATCTACTAAGAGTTGATACATATTTACACCTGTCCCTCGATTAACGCGGTAGATACGTTCCACGAAAAACCGCGTTAAACGAAAACCGCGTTAAAAAAAAGACAGAGTTCATGCACAAAAAATGGGGATACGTTCTAGGATGTAAAACCGCGTAAAAAAATGTATGGAGCTCAAATAAGATGTGGGGATAATTCCTTCCAAAAAAAAAAAAAAACGCGTAAAAAAAATAATCTATAATCTACAACAAAAATATATGATTGAAATAAAAATGTTCACATATACCTACAACATTTATTTATTTATTTGTCGTATGAATACAGAATACATGGTTTTATTTATAATCAACAGTCATATAATAATAAACAATAATAATAATAATGACAATAATCTATAATAATAATAATAATAATAATAATAATAATAATAATGAAAATAATAGTAATAGTAATTGTGAAAATAGTAATTAGGAGGTGATGGGATGGCAGGATATCGGGGTGTAATGATGCGTTGGTCAAGTTAGATGATGATCATGTTCACGTGCGGGAGGCCTATAGCGGCGCGGACGCCAGCCATTGTAGTGCATTCGGGCTAAGGGTATTTAACGCGGCTAGGCCACCGGGGAAAGAGTGAAGTTGACACTCCTCTACTATGTGCTTGGTGGACTGGATCGCTCCGCACTCACATGTGGGACTCTCTGCGTACCCCCATTTGTAGAGGGTTTCCGCTGTCCTGCCGTGACCTGTGCGGGCACGGTTTAGAGTTACCCACATTTTGCGCGGGAGATTCAAACCGCTCGGCTCCGCAGTAGGGTCGGGGAATGCGTTGTTCGCGTCCACTCCACTCTCACTCCATTCTTCCATCCATCGAGATTTAAGAATTGAGTCATCTTCTCCGCGGTCTGTCCACGGCGGTTTTCTTGTTTTAACCGCAATGATGGAAGATTTGTGAGGTCTTCATGGATTGGTAGGTGTGGCATTTGGGTTATGCGATTCCAGAGGCGGTGAGAACAGCGACTCCTTCTGATTTCTGGCGGCTCAATGTGAGAGATTACGGGTAGCCATGGAACTGGTGTCGGACGCATTAGAAATTGTTATCTTGCGCATAATATGGTTTAGCTCCGTGTCAACCCCTCGGTGTGTGCTCTGGTCGCCATACTGAAGCGCAGCATTCAGCTACGCCATAAGCCAGAGAGAGCGGATATGCGTAGAACTCCTCGGCGTTGCAACCCACGATGTCCCGGTGAGTTTCCCGGACACGCTACCGGGTTTTGAGTTTGGCCCTTACTGACTGCAGGTGTTGGCGGAACGACAGGGTTCTGTCTAGTTTCACCCCAAGGTATCTTGGGGCTATGTCAGTTGGGACGTCTTTACCACACATCGTAAGATTCAGTGTAGTATTGGCCGACGCATTTGCCAAATGAAAGACTGTGGAGACTGTTTTGTCCGGGTTTGGTTGGAGGTGCCATGTTGTAAAATATTTTTCCATTATATTTAAATCTTTATGAAGCACTTCTTCACCGGAAGTCTCCGGCTTGCGTCACCAATGCAATGTCGTCGGCGTATATGAATTTGCGGGATGCGGATTCCGGTATGTCCGAGGTGTAAATATTAAAGAGCGTCGGAGCTAGGACTGAGCCTTGCGGTAGTCCGTTTTGGAGAACTTTTTTTCTGCTGCGCTCGCCGTCGATTGTGACGTAGAAGACCCTTTCGGAAAGCATAGTTTCTAATAATTTGATCGTTTGTTTGCATTTTAGATCTTTTGCAGCTCTCATTGTGGGAGTCCTTGTTTCCATACCGTATCGTAGGCCGACGTTAGGTCCAAGAAGACGGCTCCAGTTTTTTTACGCCTTTGGAATCCGCATTCGATGTGGGTGGTCAGTGACAGAACCTGTTCATCGCAGCTTCTCCCTGGTCTAAATCCGGCTTGTTCGGGTGGGAGGTGTTTTTCAACTGTTGGTCCGATTCTCATGAGGAGTACCCGCTCAAAGAGTTTGTATACAACGCTAAGGAGAGAGATGGGTCGAAAGCTTTTAGCTAACTCTGGATTTTTGTTTGGCTTCAGAGTGGCTATGATACAACATAATTCTTTATTAACAAACAAGTAGGAGGAATTATACCGTTTTCGTAATAAGTTCACACACTCATAAAAAACATTTTATTTTATTCGGAAATTAGCTGTCTTCTACCAACTATTTTTTTTTCTTTCTTATTATTGGTTCAAAGTCAATATCATCATCAGTAGAAATATTTAACATTTCTGATTCGTATAAAGAAGAACGCTCCCCGGATAACTGGTGTTAGGAAAATCGGTAACTAACGTCTGTCTTTATTTTTAGTCACTTTTAAGAATTTCTTTCATGGAAAATAAATATTTTTTATTTCTCAAGTTGAATTTTAAAAGCTCGTTCAACATTAGGGTCGATATTTATCACCATATTTTCCAATTTTTTTTATAGCCAATTGGATAACTTCTGTTATATTTGTAGAAGTAAATAAATTAGGTTCTTCTTGATTCAGACTACTATAGATATGCTCTTGAATTTCGACATTTTTTTCGACGCGCGAAAAAAAAAAAAAAACTGTATTTGTAAAATCGCGTTAGATTAAAACCACGTTAAAAACCGCGTTAATAGAGGGACAGGTGTATATGTAAATAGTATGGTATTTATTCTTATTAACAATTGAATTAATTTTAGGCAAGATATAATTATTAGGCAAGATTAAATATTTAGATAATAAGTATCGCATATATTGTATTAGATCAAATTTATAATCATTACGATTTAGGTTTACGAGTGAAATATAATATAGATTTGATAAAATTCGACGTGTTCATAAAAATATACAATTATAATATTAAACATATTATACTAAAAACTATGATAACCACCACATGTCTTATATAATTTATAAATATGTAATTTAATTATTTCATTGGATCAATGTGCTATTTTTTGTTTGATAATTCATACAATATCTTGGAGAAAAGTTGGAATTGTACAGGAGAGGATTCCAATGGCGAAGTTGGCAGCGCCGGTGACGTTGGCAGTCCTTCTTGTCAAAGTGACAGTCAGCCACTATTGCATTTGCGGTATATGAACATGGATGCTATTAAATGTATGGTTAATATTCATGTGTTTCAGCATAATACTTAATTTCATTTGACAGGTGTTAGAAAAACACATGGCAACATTTAATGCGATGATATCAATTTAACCAAGAATTGCAACTTTTACTAACTTTAATAATAATAATTTCATTAAATTGATCCTAACGGACCCACCAGTTTATAATTATTTAGCTAAGGTCTGTATATTTATTATTCGTAAGGGTACAGAATATAATGAACAAGAATACTATATAATCTGTGAATATTAACGGCAAAAATAGTAATAATAAAATGTATGTATTTTCACATATTAAATGAATATATAAAATATACTTATTTACAAAATATATTGATGAATTTCTGAATATGATTATACAGTTAACCACCATTTAACGCGGCCCCGGCGAGGGCGGATTTGTTGGATTGCGATCATGAAATGCAAAATTTATAGAGCGGTAAAGGACATCAATTCACTAAATTAACACCATATTCCTGTGAATATACAAATCAGTCATTAGGTTCATTTAGAATCTCAACAAGCAAACGTTGGTTTGATCAGATTACAAAACAATAAAACTTGCATAGCCCTAAAATGATTGGAAAATCGGCCAGTACAGGCGTAAAATTAACTGAAAAATATCCAAGTCCTTTAGAATTCAGAAATTATTCATGAAATTTAATTTATAATGTATACAAGATGAGATTTTTTCGGAAACGAATGCCATATATGTTTATTTTTATAAAGAAAAAGACTGCTTCTGGATTTAAAGAAGCAAAGGATCATCTAACCATTCGTTTCGGCCCAATTACATCCATTTATATGAATGAATGGCGCTTTGGAATCTTTCTGTTATGCAATGCGCTCATCGTAGTCAAATAAAATAAATAAATTAATCTCGTATCTTAGTTACTACGGTGGAGCTTGTAGTAGTCTTCACTTGGTCGCTCTAGCAGGTGGGTGCCCTGCCCCTTCTCTTGCATCCTTGTACGCGTTTCCAAGCGTGAAAAATTTCTGCAGGTTATTGTTTCTTCTAGCGAGATGTCCATAGTATCGAAAAAAAATTTTGAGACATGTGGTAGAAAGTCGCTCATCTTTGTCGTTCCCCATTTCTTTTAGGACAGACACGTTTGTGTGTTTAGTGGTCCATGGTATTTTCAGCAGGCTTCGCCAGCACCACATTTCTTTAACATCGATTTTTAATTTTTAATGAAAGGTAAGAAATTTCAAAAAAGTTTGCGCGCCGCTGTAATAAACGTTTTTTTGGCTTTTTGCATTTGATTTTTAAGTATAATCACTTTGCCAGTTTTGTTGATTTTATTTTTTTTCGCAATTGTGGACAACAAAGGTAAATTTATTTATTTATAATATTTATTATTCAGACTTTTTTTTAAATAAATACAAAAAAAATGTGAACTAGGATTTATATTAAAATAGTTATTCTAGTAACATCAAACGGGGTTAGGCTAGGTTCAAAAGGAAAGTAAAGAATCAATAAAGCCTAAAAAATGAATACAGTAAACTCAACCCCCCCTATAACGTTTGAGGCGGTTGTTTCCTATAACCTAAATTTTTAAAAATGTTAATTAGAATTTTCATAAAAATACACCTGTCCCTCTATTAACGCGGTTTTTTTTAACGCGGTTTTAATCTAACCGCGGTTTTACAAAAACAGTTTTTTTTTTTTCTTCGCGCGTCGAAAAAATGTCGAAATTCAAAGGCATGTATCATAAGTAAGTCTGAATCAGAAGAACCTAATTTGTTGCTTCTACCAAATATAACGCAAGTTATCCATTGGCTATAAAATTGGAAAATATGGTGACAAATATCGACCCTAATGTTGAACGAGCTTTAAAAATTCAACGAGAAATAAAAAATATTTATTTTTCATACGAAGAAATTCTTAAAGAAATGACTAAAAATAAAAGACAGACGTTAGTTACCGATTTTCCAACACCAGTTATCAGGCAGCGTTCTTCTTTATGCAGATCAGAATGTTAAATATTTCTACTGTTAATGATAGTGACTTTTCAGACCAATAATAAAGAAGAAAAAAAAAAAATAGTTGCATTAGGGCAGCTAATTTCGAATAAAATAAAGTGTTTTTTTTATGATGTGTGTGAACTTATTTGTTGCTTTTATATTCCTCCTACTTGTTTGTTAATAAAAGGTACTGGTATATGTGAACATTTTTATTTTAAATCATATTTTTTTTTGTTGTAAGATTATAGATTTTACGCGTTTTTTTTTGGAACGTATCACACATCTTATTTAGGCTCCATACATTTTACGCGGTTTTTTGTCCTAGAACGTATCCCCATTTTTTGTATGAACTCTATGTCTTTTTTAACGCGGTTTTCGTAACGCGGTTTTTCGTGGAACGTATCTACCGCGTTAATCGAGGGACAGGTGTATTTTGTACATACATACGTATCTTAATTTTAAATAATTTCGCGCATTGACACCATGTTAGTAAAAAGCAGATCCCACTAAACGTGACTAGTCTAATTATGTCAGATACAGCTGCTATGCTACCGTTGCTCCGATGTTACGCTGTTAAATTTATACCTCTGTATCCAAATATTATCACGACTGGTATATGAAATAATTGCCCAGGTAATTATTTATAACCAAAATCTTCTTGGTACCTATCTTGACTTTATATCCAGACTTTAATGTCAAGAAGGTACCACGTTATATGTGGATTTATTCCAAAAAGGATTAGGTATTATTGATGATAGTAAAAATGGGCCGATCCCGGCGGCACTGCAATGCCGGGCCAACCCGTGGTAGGAGTGGAGCAAGCCCCGAACATCCCACCATTTTCCAAAAATCAGTTTAATATACTGGTCCCGCAGTGCGGGAACTATCAGATATTAAGCTGATAAGAACAGATACTACACTTTGATCTTAGCCAACAGGCCGAGAAGCGATAACTACAACTGCTGTATTCGAACCTTTTATAACCAGTGTTCCGCAAAACACGAGCATGATAATATCGACGCTAGCGCCATCACACGTCGATTTGGAAAACTTGTTGTTTTGTCATGTGTTTATATAAAGGTAATTTTTAATATTTGAATATTAATTTGTATGCATATCATTTTATGCGCACATATTTTATATAAATAAAACAAAAAATAAAAGATGTCTTTATTAATAATAAAAATATTAATATAGACATCTATTTAAAAATACATAAACTTCTTGTTGATTTTTTTAAAGTCGTGAAGCGATTAAATATCGTTACATATTGTTATTATTATTTTTTTTATAAATAAACTATTAATCTATTTTCTCTCATTTTTGAGGAACATGACCGTATGTATAATTTTGAGGAGAATATATATTGCAGTGGTTTCCCGTTGCCTTCTACACCGCAGTGATTCTGTATAATGAAGAGCGCTGCTGGTTGTTTTCCAGCTTATATTTTTGACAATTATTTTTTTTGTGAAACGAACGTCATCAGCCTCCACCCCATCCCTCTTGGGAATGGTCACCCATCCGAATATTAGGATTAAAATAGTGTCTTATTTCTAGGAAAACTCGTTATATATTATTTTTAAATGTCTTAATACTTCATATACGTATCACTGATAATTTTTTAGTTAGATACAGTCATTTTAATATTGACTTAATATCTTATCTTTATCCCAATTTATCTTAAACATTGTTTTTGTAATTTCACAGCAGATTGTCAGTCGATCATATACCCACAATTCGAAATGAAACAATGATAAAATATATTTATTTTAGATAAAATACATCAAACAATATATTTTAAAATAATTTACTCGTCAATAAATAATATTAAAACGAATGTACATAAAAATATTAATTACATCAATTTTTGGCACAATATAATGAGGTTGTACATTAAATACAACATCCAAGTTATGGGAGCATTCGGGGAGGAATATCAATGACCGGATCTGGTGGAGATGGCTAGGAGAAGTTTTAACTCAGTAATGGGGAGCTAAAGGCTGACTATGATAGTGATGATGATATATAATATATTAACTCTTATTATTTGCGATATTCCTATCCTTTTTCTGCTTAAGTATGTAAGGACAGGCGGGTGACCAGAATGAATGCTTTTCGAGTGGATTGTCGTATGGTAACCAGTGTTTTAATGCAATACCACAAGAAAAACATTCGACTTCGTCACCTCTTCCGGAGTAAAAAAATCCTGCATCAGTAAACTCACGTGGAGACATATGCTCGGGTTTTGGATGGTTTTCAAACGTAGCCAAGCGATCATCAGACGTTGATTTGTTTGGATCATGATATATTTTATCATCATGTTTGGGCAGCTGCACGATATTCAAAGTTTCAGCAAACTCACACTCAGGCATGAACTCTTTGTGAGCCTGTACGGGGTTATCACCAGCCACCCAATTCCCCAGTATCGCGTGGCAGTGGGAGCACTCTAGGAAATCGCCACAGCCATAGTAGAACAGTCCACTTCGTAAGACCTCGCGGATGTTGATGATATCCTTTTTAGGCCAGTTTTGTAGAGATTTTTCATTTTTTCGCAGGGTTTCGGCGTCCAGGATAACAGAGCTTGAGTTCGACATCTTTGTAGTCGTCGATTAGATTTGACACTGGGAGTGTTCGTATATTATCAATTGATTGTGACAGGTAATTGCAACTGACAAAATTTATTATCTATATAAAAATATATGTACATACATTTTTGCAGATATTGTAAATGAACATAGAAAATAAGATATTAATAAGAAACAAACCAGTTCCCAAAATTTATTATGTATATTTATACACGTACATTTTATCAAATATTATGTACATCATCCAATTTGCCAGGACTGTTTGGAAGAGAAAAGTCAATAACTGGACACATTGAAAACAATTAGAAGTGTCCTTTACTCAGCAGAGGGGAACTAAAGGATGATGATAATGATATATGTATATAATAAAATTAATCTAATCCTTTTCTATACCTTTTCTGGCTTTTAGGGTAAGTACATATGGACAAGCGGGTGACCAATATGCGTGGATTTCGTGCGGATTGTCGTATGGCAACCAGTGTTTTAAAGCAATGCCACAAGAATAACAATCGACCTTGTCACCTCTTCCGGAGTAAAAAAATCCTGCATCAGCAAATTTAGAAATAGACATATAATTGCCTGTGGGAGAATTATCGAACGTGGCCAAGCGATCATCATACGTTGATTTCTTTGGATCATGATATATTTTATCATCATGCTTGGGCAGCTGCACGATATCCAAAGTTTCAGCAAACTTGCACTCAGGCATGAACTCTTTGTGAGCCTGCACGGGGTTATCACCAGCCACCCAATCCCCCAGTATCGCGTGGCAGTGGGAGCACTCTAGGAAATCGCCACAGCCATAGTAGAACAGTCCACTTCGTAAGACCTCGCGGATGTTGATGATATCCTTCTTAGGCCAGTTTTGTAGAGATTTTTCATTTTTTCGCAGGGTTTCGGCGTCCAGCATAACAGAGCTTGAGTTCGACATCTTTGTAGTCGTCGACTGGATTTAACAATGGGAGTGTTCGTATATTATCAACTGATAGTGACAGGTAATTAGAACTGATAAAATTTATTATCAATACAAATATATGTACATACATTTTGATAAGAGAAATCTCAATAACTGGACACATTGGAAACAATTAGAAGTGTCCTTTACTCAGCAGAGGGGAACCAAAGGATGATGATAATGATATATGTATATAATAAAATTAATCTAATCCTTTTCTATAGTAGAACAGTCCACTTCGTAAGTGCACAAGTTCCACTCCACAATGCTATTGATGGCTGGGCATAAATTCCTACCTAAACTTTACAAAATTACATGGACCTCGACATTAACGCGATGACATCTGAAGTTATAGATACCGATGATATATTGGACATCCACGTAAAACTTATCTGATGAAGAATTATCTGGTAAGGTAAACTTAATCCATCCAATTCTAACTAAAAAATATGCTATGGGGCATATTAAGGGCCTTAAAAGCTACTTTACTAGCATTAAAAATGCACAAGACTAAACTTACTGATTTATAAGATCGAAACCATCACAAAAATATGTACGAAATCGATTTGCGTGATTATCTCAATAAAGAATAATTTACATTTTTTTTAACCCCGAATCTACGCTTTCCCTCTAATTATGTTTTTTACAGGTTCCTTCAAAAACATAAAAAAGATTTTTTATATTTAAAAGTATAGATGGACATCTATTGTTTAATCTCAAATCTATTTTAATACTAAATAGTTTCAAATAAAATTGATAGATGTCACTAAAATGAGGTTTATTAATAATGGCGAATTAAATATTTTGAGAGTTTTGGCAAGCAGTTCCAAAGCTACGTTAGCAATAATTAAATGAAAGTGCTAATAAAATGATGGTGACAAAAACAGCTAGGGACTAAATAAATCTTTCTGCAAGCTATTCGAAATTTAATTGAGTAGATAAACTATGTAATGAACTAAAAAGTAGTTATTATTTAATTTATTTTGATTATTTCTGATTATAATTTTAATGACGTTAAAGTAATCATATAACTGTTTGTTCCTTAATCTATTAATTTGTAGGTCGATTGTATTTTGACACTGCCCAAACATAAATAGGACTTACCGTTGTACTATATGTTTTATTAACTCTTCGCTTTTTGTTGTTTAAACTGTTATTGAGCAACAAAAAAGCACGTCTTTTAAAGGAGAACAATAGTGTTGTGCAAGGAGAACAATAGTGTTTCGCTCTTTTCGTAGAAAAAGTGAAACGCGTTTTGTCATTAATATCTCAAAACTAACTGAAGATCTTCCACTGTTTTATCAATTGAATTTTGACTAGATAGCGATGAAGTCATGTAAAAAAAGAGCAAAAGTAGCTGTATATTTAAATTTACATATTTTTAAATTAAAATAAAATACTATTCAATCAAAATGAAAAATATATCATTCTTGAAAGAGCCGCACTCTAGTATCCAAAGAGCCGCAAGCGGTCTGCGATGTTATTTTTTATATATGTACTACATATATAAAAAATAATATAGTTCTGTTGCTGTTTGCATCCTTCTACCATTAGGCCAGGACCTAATGTGCTTTTAACGTTTCGATCTAACCGAGTGCACTCTGTGTCTGCTGCTACTCGAGACTCTCGGGATCGAGGGTATTTTATTTCATTAAGTCATTTTCTGAGAATTATCCGACCAGTCACCTTCACTTGTCAAAAAAACATAAACTGTCTTGTCAGATCGATTTCAATAGAATATTTTTGGCGAGATACACATAATTTTATTGATGTAATATTTTTGAGATTAAAAAAAACAATTCAATTAAGAAAGCTATAATCCTAATAATATTTTTATCAGCATATTTTTTGAGATTATCGTTTTATTGTATTGTAGCAGTCATTATGATTATCATTAAAACAATGAAAACATCTGATAATTTTATTAAATACAGTGTTGGTATATAAATATCAAAACGCTATTTTTTATTTAAAGTATTGGCGATTCTAATGCTAAAATATATCCATTTTTGCAAAGAGTATTTTTTTCTTTTCCATAGATATTTTAATACGCAATTTATTTGCTAGCTAGGGAATTTCTTTATATCTACATATTTCACATCAATTAACCTGAAACGTGAAACACTTTACGATTATCGTACTCCGCGTCATCCCCGACTTTCAGCTGAAAGTTTTGTTTAATAATTTAGTTCAGGCAAACAACGTTCTCTATGTAAATCACAGCGTGTGTATATGGAAAGATATTACGAAAAAGAAGTACCAAGTTTTAATACGGACATCAACATTTTCACCGAACTATCTTTATTCCGAATGAAAAGTTTTCCGCAAAGTTTTTCTTCTGACATCTTACGACTGCATTGACTTACAAAAGCAAAACTTGTCCATCGCGTCGCACTTTTACGAATGACAGTGCTCAGAATTTCAGAAAAATAATCAAATATATTTACATTTTAATAGTTACCTAGAATTTTATCTGATTGAAATTGGTGTAAGATAAATAAATGATTTAAAACATATCACAATGTCAAAATTTTAGAATATCTATTCTAAATAGTGCATTTGAATGTGTCATTTTTAGATATATATATATATGAAAATAATAGTATTACTATTAAATTAATTAAAATTAAATATTAATTTTATTTGTTAAGAATATTTTTCTTGTGAATGTAATTTTTTACCAACTAAAAATTGCAGAATACTTAATATACACGAAGTATATATTTATTTAAACACATTACATTTTTCATATGTTCAATACTTTCGATAGTTCGAACCGTAGCCGTGTCACTATAAACTTTTTCTTGTTTTCCCGTGCACTGAAATTTTTTTAAACTTTCGACATGTATCATTTTCATGTAAAAGGCTTCTTCGCTTTCATTATTGTATATCTCTATTGAATTATTTAACACGTTTCATTTTCGTATTAAACGAAAATATATTTTTGCCAACCGTATAAATCTAAGCGCGTTTACGACAGCCTGTATGATAACTGCAAATATATGGGATATTTAGGCCAGTAAATCACAAATGTGGTAATAAGAAAAACATAATCAAAAACTAAGTCACTTTTAATAGATACTGGCACCTTCGGCGATCGTTAAATTTCCCATTTCTCTAGGCGGGAATCAAGAAATGCTTTTTTGTTCAGATGAAAACGGGGATATAGAAAATGGCAATCCATTTCGTCCCGCCAATCCCCGTCAATCTGGCGGCATATTGTTCCTGACAATGACGAAGCCCATGATCCTTTGCTGGCGAAAGTTCAAAAGAGGGTCGAATAGTAGAAAACTAGAAAACTTCTAACAATTCATTTTAATGTAAATATTTAGCCATTTAGATATTTGAGACTGTTGATATATACATATTTATTCACATTTTACTATTTTATTTTACACAAAGAAAAATGTTAAATAATTGTTTTTCAGTTCATATGACATTTTATTTTTTCAGTGAATGTATACGAATATTATTGAATAGTTTAGTCGTATTTTTATAATAAATAATTGCGTGTATTACTATGTTACCTCGTAAATAAGACCAGCACTAACTCTAACTCCACCGTTGGCAAACTGAGGCTCGCGGACCTCTTGCGGCTCTTTGGATACAAGAGTGCGGCTCTTTCAAGAATGATATATTATTCATTATAATTGAATAGTATTTTATTTTAATTTAATAATGTCTAAATTTAAATATATAGCTACTTTTTACATGACTTCAGCGCTATCTTGTCAAAATCAAATGATAAAATAGTGAAAGATCTTCAGTTAGTTTTGAGATATTAATGACAAAACGCAAGTTTCACTTTTTGTACGAAAAGGGCGAAAGATCTTATTGCACAACACTATTGTTCTCTTTTAAAAGACGTGGAGAATTAACCCATGATCATTTTTATTACTAATACTATTCCTGATTCATATCAGTTAAAAAACAGCATTTGATGTTCTTTCTCTATTCGGTTCTACATATTTATTTAAGCAATTGTTTTCAAGCATGAACATTATCAAAAGTTAATTGAAAGACTTTATTATTGATGAGAACGTGGAATCATGTCTGAAATTGTTAACAAAAACGTAAAAGCCTAACTTATCCAAACTTCTCATGATAATGCAACGCCGTTGTTTAATTTTAATAATAAAATTTAGGTTTAATCGATAGTTAAATTGTTATAGAGTATAATATATAATTTTGTTTTTTGAACTCAGTGACGGATTTAGCACTTAAGAGGCCCAAGGAGCAATTCAATTTAGAGGAAGATCGATATTAGCGATCTCTAGCGTGGGGTGGTATGATGAGGGCCACGATGCCTTGCATCGTTTTGCCTTAAGGTTTACCCGCATGAATTTATGGATCATGGTCTGCGGAACAGTCAGTACATATGGTTTGAAATATGACCGTTAGAGTAGCCAACTGAATAATATGTCATTGCTGGCGTTATTCATCATTCAATTTAATTTGGGGAATACTGCTAAAATATTTAAGTAATACTTTGAGGTCCTCCGAATTAACTGAGGCCCCAGGCGCGCGCCTTATGCGCCTAAAGGGAAATCTGCCACTGATTTTACTAGTTTTCAATGACTTATAAAACCGGGTTTTTAGAAATTTAGTTCTCAAAAGAAACCCAAATAGTTGTAGTGCTGTTATTTGGCTCTTTTGCGTAACGAGTTTGGCACTGAAGAAGCCATTTTCCATTGCCCTAACTGATCTCTCAGAATGTTAAAGTTCTACCCCAAAAATTATATTATAATTGTATATACATGTTTGCGCTATCCTGTGTTTTGATAACATTGTTATGTCGCACAATTGTAATTGTAATAAAAAGGGTAATTGTTTCATCGTATCAGCAAATCCATATTGTGAACACAGTTCGGTATCCAATTTTCTTATGTTAATAGTTCAGCCAATTCGTGAGATGATATAATTGGTGATTCGCAAGATTTCCACCAAAAACTTCCCCCCCTTAAGCCCCCTGAAATTCTGAATCAAATGAAAGAATATGTGAAAAATGCTACTCCATCTAAAAACGTTCTAGAATAATGTTCAATTTCTTGATAATTGTATCAAAATGATAAGATGAATCCGATAAAAAAATGCGTTATTCTACGATAGATCTAATCACCACTATTATCAGATATTTGTTTCTATATTAGTAATATACACACGTTATCAGTAACTCAATCGTGAGTAATCTATACCTAGTGATCGATTCGTTCTAGAAATGTCTACCATAAAAATTCCTGCGATGGACGCTGAAACTCTTAAGAGAAATAAGGATTCTTTGGAAAACTGGCCAGCGAAAGACGTCATCAGCATCCGCGAGGTCTTGAGAGGTGGGTTCTTCTTCTATGGCCGCGCTGACTTCTTGGAGTGCTTTCACTGCCACGCTATTCTGGGAGACTGGAAGGCCGGCGATGATCCTGTACAGGCTCACAAGATGTTTGTACCCGAGTGTACGTTTGCTGCAACATTGGAAAGTGAACATCAATGACGTTTTGGAGTAAATTATATTTTAAAGAATTCCAATATTTATCCTAATATAAATTACAATGTCGATCTTACTATAAAAGAAGAATCTAATAAACTAGTAATAATATTATTTATGTTGTATTTTTTTTTATCGACATTCGTATTAATTATTAATTATAACCCGTGTTGTGGGTTGTAGGTAACATGCATATTATTTCGATAATGTAAGTTAACCGCGACTGAGCCAAGTTAGTAGTCGGATAGGTGTCCGACCAAAATCCTATGCATTCAAGAATTGTAAGAGGAACACACCTATTACCTGGCATGTTTTATAAAACAAACTGTGTAATAAACAAACGATAAACTAAACAAAATCGTGTCGGATGCGAGCGATAAAAAACATTCCGCCCTGCCAATAAAAAAAACGAATATTGTCGTCAATCATTGTTTATAATATTTATTCTTTATACGTTTTTTTACAAAGTTTGCGACATGTAGGAATTATATTTAAAGAGTTATTCGAGAAAAATCAGAAACTTGGGATTATAAATACGCCGTCACGTTTAGGTTAAAGATTTGTTTAAATTTTCAATTTAAAAGAGAAGAAACCCAGAAATAAATTCAGGACATTTAAATGAAACTTCAAAAATAATTTATATAATTTATTTCCACAAACAAATTATAAATATTTGGTAAATACTTATTTTTATTTATAAATGATAAAATATAAATATAAGTAATAACATATAAAAATCAATATATAAATTTAAGTTATAACATAAATATCAATTATCAATATAAAAATAAAATAAGGTAATACGAGTAAAATAATGTCCATAGTATGTAAAATATTAAAAAACAATAATAAATAATAAAAATAATTGTAGCCAGATCAATAATGAGATTCTTCTTATCGTCAGGTCACGCAACCAACGTGGACAACGCTACCGTCCACGTTGGTTGCTTTGATCGGATCGAATCTTGGGGTCCAGGCAGATGGTTTTTAACCGCTCCTCGATTCATGTTGTTTAAAAACAAACAAAATTATCACATTATGAAATATAAAATTTGATAGAGTTGTACACATAACTTTCACAACTTGTGCACTCATAAATTGCCTTGGAGCATTCATCGCAAGCGACCATGTGACCGCAGGGCACTAGACATGCATTGATTTTATTTCCACATCCACAAACCTTGGATTGATTCACAAAACTGGATAATGGTTTATCTTCAGGTTCAACAAATTTGATATTTTTTTTGCCATTTTTAGAAATGCTTTTAATAAATTCCATACCACAGATTACATTCAAATAAAGGCAAGCAGGTGACCAATGCGCATGCTCTGCAAAGGGATCTTCATCCGGCATCCAATTGTTTAATTCGATGTCACAATGGAAACATACGACTTTGTCACCCACTCCAGAGTAGTAAAATCCAGCGTCAGCCAACCGATGAACTGATATAGGAATCACTTTGGGCCAGTTTTTAAACGTAGCCAAGCGATTCTCCAGGGTAGATTTCGACGGGTCTTTAAATGATTGGGTAATTTGTTTGCGCGGTTTCACGCTTTCCAATGTTGCAGCAAACGTACACTCGGGTACAAACATCTTGTGAGCCTGTACAGGATCATCGCCGGCCTTCCAGTCTCCCAGAATAGCGTGGCAGTGAAAGCACTCCAAGAAGTCAGCGCGGCCATAGAAGAACAGCCCACTTCGCAAGACGTCGCGGATGTTGATGACGTCTTTCGCTGGCCAGCTTATCAAAGACTCTTTATTTCTCTTCAGAGTTTCAGCGTCCATCACAGAAATGCTCATAATAGACATTTATGGACGGAATCAAACACTTGGTATTGATTACTCACGACTGAGTTACTGATAACGTGTGTATCTTGTTTTAATATAGAAACAAATATCTGATAATAGTGGTCACTAGAAATATCGTTGAATGACGCATTTTAAGATAACTTAATCAAGATTAGTTCCAAAGTATAGAAACTCATGAGATCCGGAATCTTTTTACTTATCCTATATATAACTTGAATGCGGACTTGAACGCATGTGCTCATCGGTTTGTAACAATTGCATACTAGGCCACGCTGACATCAAAGCCAGTTGTTCAGGGCTGATAATTACGATATAAAAACAGGATCGGATGGGTCCCACCTCCCGGCGACCGTTTAATGTAATTTCCCTAGGGGCGGACGCCACTGTCACCTGTCACCTAACGACCCCGAGGGGACGCAGCCGGACCCTCAACTTGTGACGTACCACAATGGACAGCATCCATTTTATCAACACTCTTTGTAATTGTTTTTGTTATATTTTTATTTGCTCTTTTTTATTATAATAAAACAAATAAGAATTTGTTGATTTGAGCACAAACACAATGGCATAATTGATAAGTTAATCTTGAATATGCTGTTTATAATATTTTGAACATTAAAACTGCAGCGCATTAATTTTCTATCGTTGTTAAAATATTATAATATGTAGAATATCCATTTGTTTAATATACTTGTATATTTTATGTGAATATATGTTTACAGGTAACTACGGCTGGTTTAAAGAGATATTTTAAAATATGTATTCAGGCTAGAATTTTAATGCTTGGCCCTTAATTGTTTTCAACCACGGTATAATTTATATTAAATGCGTCACAGAGCTAAAAAAAGGAAATTATGATAATTGTTATTTAGGGCAGATATAAAATGTCATAAGTCAACCAACTTGGGCTTTAAAACAACTCCGCGTGTAAAATTTAGACTTATGTGAGTTGGGGGGCTGGGTAAGGTTTTTTCGCGTTTTTTTAAACACCACGGTTTAGCAAAATGCTCATATTTTTCAATTTATTATAGAGAACGTAGGATTTTAGGGGGTGTGGTCGCAGCAGGTTGTAGCTGGCGCCATAATTAAAACAAGCTGACTACCCCCCCATTATTGACAATGAAATTCTCGATATATTATTAATTTTCCTGTTAACTGTTTGATTAATCATTTTCAAATTCTGAGTAAATATCAATAAATTGATACATATATACTTTTCGAGAAATGCTTCAATCATTTCCTATTAATAAAGATAAATACGATTTTTTCAATTGATTTAAATTGAGCGGCTTGGAATAATTCTATTTTTCGTACGTCGAAATATTCTCATAAAAATTGACTTAACCGATTTTCCCGATATAATATAGACCTTGGGATGCACGTTGTGGATTTTCCGATAAATTTTATTACACATTTCGGCACGGATTTGGAAATATCACACATTTTATAACGATAAAAAAATAGCTGAACGTGCATGGCAAGTGTATTAAACTCTACGAGGCAAATTTGGTTTAACTTGATTTGTACGAAAAAAAAATTCATATGCGGATGATTTGTTTCGGCTACAGATTTAGCATACTGTTGGTATAAACATCAAAATTTGATTTAAAAAAATATAATAATATGTCAATCTTACATTCAGATGACATAATCATGATGGGGATGAGTGCTGTCAATATGTTTCAATGGTGATAATTGGTATTAATATAAGTGTTATCTTCGGTCATATGATGGTTGGTTTTCCCGTCGACCTGCGTTAATGGTGGGAGAAGAAAATTTGCGAAATTCTTGCTGAAGTCCCATAAATTCCAGACGGTTTCTCTGTCGGTGTCGAAATGGAGGTGAGAGGTCCTCTGGCAACCAGGTATCTGTCCCCGGTCCTATGTTGTGGGGGAGCACGTAATTAATCAGCGACCGTCCCAAATGTTTATCGGCGTTTATCTTTTCGGAAATACCAATGTGCCCCAACTATTTGACTACAATTTAATTTGCGTGACCCTCCCTCCTCTGCGCGTTCATAAATCAATTACTGCTGCGTTTACAGTATCTGTAATATTGAAATTCGATTACATCCTCGCCTAGTTTGTGTCCTTTAATATTTGTGAATTATGGCAATTTCGGGGGACGGGGCTGCCAGAGAAGGGACGTGAAATGTATATTAGGAGGAATTCCTGAATGCTTAGTTTAGGTCGCTATTGTTAATTGTTTATTGGCAAAGCATGGCTATTGAAACATTCTACATTTTAGTTTTAATTACATTCATATACAACAGTTATATAATAATCAAATTTTATCCTTCAATTAAGTTTTGTCAATAATATTGGAATATATATTTAATATTATTTATAATTATTTATTCAATGCAAGATAGATGACATTAAATTAGTTATTTTCAACGCGCCAAGCTACCTACATAAATATTTTTTATAAAACATGCGGAAGTTATGGATCTTTTCCTCTTAGATACCAGTGTTGTAAAGAATTCCCTTAATTCATAGTTTTCGTCTGACTAATAACTTAGCTCGGTCGCAGTTAACCTACATTATAGAAATAATTTGCATGTTACATACAAGCTAATGTTAATACACACTGTTAAAACTAGTGGAGTTTTAACTGGTGCACCGCGAACTTGTTGTGCGCACCATGAAAAATGTGTAAAACGAAAAAAAATCCGCAAAATAGTGATAACTGAAAAGTAGTTGGCGAAATTAAGGAAAGTCGACGAAAGGGTTAATGTGGATTTCGATTTAGTCAACCGATCGCACATGCTATTGTCGCTGGCTATTTCACTCCCTCGCGTTTGAGGTCTCTAGGAATTTGTAATACAGATGGTGCTCCTTCCACTGGTAGGCCTAATCAAAGATCGAGCATCTTTGCAAAGAAAAGAAACCTAATATTTTATCAATGCACTGTTTTTTCACATAGAGAATCTTTAGTGTCAAGCCATTACCAGCGGCACTAAAACCTGCACTAGATCAAATAGTAAATTTTGGTGAATTTCATAAAATCAAGACCTTTAAAAACTCGCAATATTTTAAAATCTTGGTGATTTCTATGGAAGCTAAATATAAGTCTTCTTTGCTTTTTTAACATCAAGTCAGGGTGGTTATCTTAGGGTAAGGCTAGATCTCATAGCACTTAAGAATGAGTTATTAATTTTTTCGAAATGAAGGTATGGATGATTTTGTTAAATGTCTTCAGAATAATGATTGGTGTACTAAAGTAGCATATTTAGCAGATATTTTTCATTACTTAAATAACGTTAACACAAGCATTCAAGGAAAAAACGAAAATTGTTTGTCATCCACTGACAAATTTTCAGGATTTAGGAAAAAAATAACTCTTTGGAAAAATCGAATAACAGAAAAAAACAGACATTGCTCTTTCTTCAATTAACGAAAAACATTCCGGAGGAAATTATCGCGATAATAGATCATTTAACTTATTAGAAGAAAATATTGCACATTATTTTCCTTTCCAAATATAGAAAATTATGACTGATACGAAATCCATTTGTTACACCTGATACACCACCGTATTGTGGATTTTCATACGCCGAAGAAGAATACCAGTCTCATTGTCGACTGACCGCACTTTAAAAAATTTTCCGAAATGAACGTATGGATGACTTTGGATTTCGTCCAAGATGAACTGCCTCTTTACATGAAGGCACTGAAAATTTTGTTACACTTAAATAATAATAACTAATATGAAAACTAAAACTGATTTTGATTGATATAAATTACATTTTATTAAGCAGGACGTCATTTTGGGTGGATATAAGTAAGGAAATGACCCCCTTTCTAGATTTCCTTCACCTTCAAATATTAATACAAATATTTTTAATAAAACGCGTATAAATATAAAATTGTTTCTAAGGGAAAATTTACGAACTAAATTTATATTCAATATTAAGCATTTTTATCAAAAAAATTGTATGTAATTTAGTTTGTAACTATTATTTTTTTTAAATGTAACAAAAATTATGTCCACATATTTTTTAGACCTCTTAATTCTGGTGCACCGCGATTTTTTTTCATGATCAAAAGTGCACCGTGACTTCAAAAAGGTTAAGAACCACTGGGTTAAACAAATACATATGTTATATTTTTGAGGTTTTGACTATAGCGGATTTAAAATAATTACATTGGGCCCTTAAGATACATTAAATCATTTGTGCGAAGCTTTAGAATGTCTGATATTCTTTAAATTTAAGATAATCAGGTTTATTCACGATAATTAAAATATATATTAGATCGATTATATGTTAATTATGGTGTAATATATTAATAACGTGACGTAATATTGGGAAAACTGATTATTCATTTTTAATATATCTTTTATCTTGGGTTTTTACAAATTTTATTGATATATCTGACATATACAAATATTTATCATTGGATTTGTGAAATTTTTCCGACTTATATTGCATTTTTCTCGAAATTTTGATAAGCATTTACACGTAGATAATTTTTTTTCAGAACGATGCAAAGAAAATTTGAAATCTGGTTTTATCGACAACTCACCAATAAATGAGCTTTAGTGAAGCCACCGATATGTTACCCTCAATAAAAACGGGCACTTCGCTCCAGAGCCGGATTAGTACATGGGGCTTCCTTTTCTATGTAAGTCGTAGCTAGGGATCGGGTGTGTGGAGGAGGAGGAAGGATCGAAGTGGACGTGACCAGAACCCTAATGATGCCACACGTGATGGCAAAAAACGGGTCCATTTCTCACCTAATAAATGATAGAGATCTATGTATGTACCAGTGGCTAGTTGCAACTAATCGATGATGGATGATGATATCATGGTAAACGAAACTGTGCTGGGCTTTAAAAAATGTATTAAATATTAATTTCGCACATTTTTAGTCGATATACATCTGTGTGTATATTTCATAATAATTAAAAGATAAAATTAAAGTTACATTCTATATCATCCAATAGATCATTTGAATTACCATAATTTGTCCGTTCGTTCTATTTTATAATTGAGGGATAAATTATGATAATGATGAATGCATGATTGAATACAATTTCAGTATAAATGTTTTCGTTTAAATTATAATATTCCGAATAAATTTTGGCAAATGAAATAACTTTTCGCCGAGAAAAAAATAAAACCCTCCAGGGGCAGGGGATGTTTCTATCATTTTTCATTAAATCAATCAGCGCCGAGAACCTTATCTGATTTTCTTCACTGGGTGTGGTACTGCCGGTGCAGGGTGAAAAAAAGTACTTTTTCGGAATGGTAGACGCGGTGTTAAAAAAATCAATTCATCTCAGTCAAAAACAGCACAGTGCTCGGCTGAAGACAAGAAAAATCTATTCTTCCTTGTCTCACTGTGTGTACATATATTTAATTAGAAAACAAACATATTAATTGTACACAAACACAAAATGTTTTATGTGTTATTTATTTATTTGCAAATATCAAATAGAAATTATAATTTTAATAAATGAACAGTGAATTTTCTTTGTCCATTATTTTCCTAAGCTACTTTGATATATAAGAACGTGATAGATAGTAATTAGTAGATATATAGTAATATAATAATTATGATGATAATCGAAAATCCTTTATTATTATTTTCTAACATTTTGCTTTCGATTTATAAAATATTTAGTCTTCAAAATGCCGCCCTCCCCAATTTTTTTCCTTAATTATTTCCTTCCTTATTAATACTTTTTTTAAATCATAATATTCTAAATTTTATTGTGATTTATAAAAATATTATAATAATAAATGGATATAAATAATCTTCTAATTCTTTATTTTATTCTCTTTGAAATGAATCTTCTGAGACAAAAGCGACAAACTTTTATTATGCTATTGAGAGCTGTTCAATATGACTTGCATCTGGGTTGGCAATCATTAATAATTAAAAATATTCAGCGATTTTTTTATTATTTGACAATACTATAACATATATGAGGAACGAGAATTACATTTTTTTTCAATAAATTTCCTAGAATATTTCTACACCCAACACCGCGTCTGACAGTCTTAATTTTAAAATAATATCGTAAAATAGTTAAGGGGTTTTGATGATGAAGTAAAAATTATCTCCGCCAGATTGCTCTGGAGGAGTCGAGTGTTGTCGCGCCGGTATTGACGGGCGCGGGATGGCGGCTGGGCACAATCGTAGTTCCCTGCAGATTCCATGAGCCATGAGGAGCCAGGGTTGTTATCCGTGGCCAATTCGCGACGTGTGCTGCGGAGGTGCCCAGCACTCGGACTGTGACCGTGAATTGTACACGAATTACTGGCACCTTGG
Organism: Philopotamus ludificatus; assembly: GCA_022495035.1. Lineage (NCBI taxonomy): Eukaryota > Metazoa > Arthropoda > Insecta > Trichoptera > Philopotamidae > Philopotamus > Philopotamus ludificatus. The sequence goes on along the minus strand of JAGXCT010036316.1, from coordinate 6,889 downwards.
TCTTAATTCATTATTGTTGGCGATCCGCGTGACAGCTCGATTCCCGGGCTTTGGCTGGCGACCTGACCCGTATTCGAAGAGCCTAGATAACCTGGAGAACGTCTGCCTACACTCATGACATCATGACTGAGACGGAGGTGTCCTCCAGGTGGCAAAGACCCGCCCCAGGGTTATAAGGCCACTGTTTAGTTTTAGTTTAGTTAGATTAAAGGGGAGAATTAACATTAGTTTGATATAAAATCTATTAAAAATATAATATGGCTAAAAACGCGATGTCAAAGCTATCAACGATTTGGAAAAACAGGGGGATATCCAAGAAGACAAAAAAACGTTTAGTGCAAAGTCTGGTATTCTTAATTTTTATTTATATTATGCAGAAACCTGGACCATGTGCTGAAAATATGAAAAAATAATTTACGCCTTTGAAATGTGGCGTTGGCGACGCCTGCTAAGAACACCATGGACCGCTAAATGCACAAACGTGTCTGCCTTGGAAGAAATAGGGACCAAAAAAGATGACCGATTTTCAAAAATATGTCTCAAACGAATTCTTCAATACCTTGGACATATATGCTAGAAGAAACAATAGCCTGGAGAAGCTCGTCGCCCTTGATAACGTATAAGGACGCAGGGACGGGGCAGGTGCCCACCCGGCTGAGTGACTAAGGAAGACCGCCACAGGCTCCAATTCTCGAATAGCTGCGATGCGGGATGCAGAATGCAGAGAATCCTGGAGAGACAAAATCAAAAACTTTCGGAACGAGAATGATCACGATCCTCAGACATGAGGGTGCCGACCAAAGAAGAAGATATAAAATCTATTAAAAATATTTTATAAAATTAATATAAATTTTCGAGATCTATTATTTAATATAACCGCTGAAAATAAAAATGATTATGTCTAAAAACAATTTTGTCTTAGTTAAAAAAAATCACGATTTTGATAGAAATCACATTTAATAGAACTAAACATTAAATCAAATAATTACAATCCAATTTAAATATGTATTAATGACATACTTGAGGTATAAAATTTGAAGTTAACATCCAGTAGAAAAATCCAACTTAGAAAATTCAGTCATTTATAATTAGTAATAGCAAGACAAATAATTCCAAAGAGCTACTCACGCATATAAAGGTTAGATAAAATATTTTGAAGATGCCAGGGTGTTGGATTATATAAATAATAGTCATCCCCAGAATAGTGCCATAAAGAATTCCCAAAATTTATAGATTTCGCCAGAAGCTTGACCTATTCGAGTGCTAACTTATCTCAGCGGCGTTTAACTTGCAATATCATTATCAGATTGTAGTTACCAACAATAAACAAAGAATATAAACTATCAATGCCAAATGAAAAAAAAATGGATTAAACGATAAGTAGTGAGCAAAGTGCAGTGATAAAATGTTAATGTTTGACTGAAAATATCATTTGTGATCATTACTTTTACAAACTAACATAAATCATTTATCAAATTACCAATATCTTCAATTGTTCATTACAATATGAGAATCAAATCCTTGTTGCATTTAGTTGTAGGAGTCTTCAATAACCTTTAGCGTAGTAACAATAATATAATTTCAATGACAATAATATGTTTAATATGATAAAATCGTGATTTATGATATTGATTGATACAATTGTATTTCATACAAGTATTTCATATTATTTGCAAGCATTTCATGTTACAATGAAAAATAAAATTACAATACAAAATACTCAAACAAAGCAATCATATTTATGATGATATTTTATATTGAAATGCGATAAAATTCTCAGACAATGATATTAATAAGACGTCATTAAAGTTATTTAGTGACTCACTGGTATCGAAATATTTATACGTAGAAATAGAAAAAAACACAATTGAATTACATTGGAAAATTTGTTATATTCGTTTTATAGCGCGATAAGAAACCATAATGCTTAAATCCTTTCAGCAGCGATAGGAAGCGGACAACTCGTTAAAAGTTATGAAATCTCACTAACGTTTCCCATTCAAAGAAAAGAAATAAGTGAATTATCAAAATGGTGGTCGGCTTCTGACATTACTTCTAGCGCCCACTTCGCCCCCAACCTCACCTCGCCCAGCTCTCGAAACAATTACATTTAAAGCCTACAAAAAGTTTTATGCAAGTTTTAAGCCCCATTCTGCGAGATCGGCTCAAGTTGGGCCTAGAAGTTTATTCGGTGGAAGGAGCCAAGTTGCGGAGATGGAACTCGAGGTCACATTTTTTTGTTCAGCGCTCTAGGGTTCGGTTCGATTGCGAGACGAGTATCGCATCGCCGTAAGGAGATTTGAGATAAATCTCTGACGCATATAACGAGATCGCGCACAATGAGAAATTGCTTTGACCTTTATTTGTTTTTATAAAGCAATGTTTTTTTGGTATTATTTCGTATATGGATATATACGAGAAATATGCAAGCTATAATTAGATCATTGTTGTTTTAACAATAAAACAATATCTTTAAAAAAATCTGTATTTGTTTTGTATCGATTATTACAAGTTCAATTTATCTCACTGATATATTGTATTAAACATCAATTCTTAGAGAGAAAATTCACGCAAGTTTGATTCTTCTTTCCATTTTAGTTTGTCGGGTAAGCTCTTATAAAACAAGTATAAACGGCAGCATCTTGTGTGGCTTGCCGTTTCCAAAAGGTTTACTTGAAAATAGGGATTTAAACGGGTTGAGCTGGGGATGGAGACCATGGAGTAGTACGCGATGACCCAGTGTACGATTGTATCATGTATAAAACACAATATATACACATATATATTTATATATTCATCTCTTTCCATGTTGATCTATCTGTCAAATGAAAATCCCCGGGGATGAGATATTATATATTCCAGGAACGATCATCCCCTGTCAACACAGAGTCCTGCGAGATTTTAATATGGAATATTTGTCAATTTCATGCCGCACTCCATGTGTTATTGTTGCATTTGGCGCACAGAAAAAATATTATTTGCCCGCAGAGTGGCATGCTCAAAATGATGAGGAAAGGACCTTTAGTTTAAAAAATATTTACATATATTTTCGAATTTATATATAACATAAGTACAGTGAATTCGTACGTATGTATTAAATTATTATTGTAATAATATATTATTAAATTTCTAAAATGAGTATTAATTCGATAAATGATATAGATACGCTAATATATTTTAGATGTGTTTATTCAGAGAAATAATTTATTTAAAATTGGGAATGAAGGTATTGACCCATCCCGTAGTAAGTTAATAATTTATTTCTTAATGCAGATGAAATGAATGTACTGGAAATGCATGCTTCAGTGCAAATATAAAGTGCATATGCCAAATAGAATAGGTAATATTTTTTCAAAATAAAAACATACATATG
>JAGXCT010036315.1:0-51884 GCA_022495035.1 Philopotamus ludificatus | reverse complement strand
GCTATATTTATTTATTTATTTATTTATTATTTACCACTATATATGTATATATGGGGTGAGTTTGGCGTGGCTGAGGATAACATATTTACTATATATGTATATGTTTGTTATGCGTGATTAGTGAATTGAATCACTCTGTAATGCCAATCACGCATTGTCTTAATAATAAATAAATAAATAAAATGAAAATACATTGCTCGGATTAACCATTCTCGTTGTCATTGTTGGTCCAAAGTATTAAAAAAAAAAAACAATTTACGTTGTATGCGTTTCCTTATCGTCGATAATTAGTAGCGCTGGAAACAGCGATAATAGCCCTATTGAATGTCATTATATCAAACGAAGGGCATTGAATATTTTAAATGCGTCTGTTGAAATGTCGACACGTGAAATTATCCGACGGTGTTCGTTTTTGTGGCGATTACAAAACAACGATTTTTTTTGTACGGACAATGCAAAATTTATTAACGCGTTGTTGAAACGCCGAAGAAGACACCGACCAACAACGAATGTGCACTTGCGCACTCACGACGCACTCAAATTCGGGGTTATTGATCAAGAGAACCGTTCAAATTTGCCCCAAAACTCGCCGTTGCCGAATAGGCGGCCGCTAATCGAATCGGATTTTCGTACAAAATCGAATCACGCGACTTCGGTTTTGTACCGAGGAGACGTCGACCCATATACGAGGGCGACACGTGCACTCAAACACTATTTACGACACGTGTGATGCACGGGATATAGACATAGCGCGCTCGTGAACTTCGTGAACCCTTTATTTGTAAATCAAAACGATAAACCAATACTGATTGTGGAATTATTCAGATGGCGTTTAGGTAGATGCACTTGACGTGAACTCGGATGACCCCGAGCAGGGCCGCGCTTAAGGTTGGATATTGTTGCCTCCCGAAAGTGCGTGAAGGGTGGCTCTGCTACGCACGACGGGAATCTAGGGCGCAGGATTCCAAACAACGACCGGTTGGGGCTGCTCGGTACCTAACCACAACCACCCCGTTTCGGAGTAAAGAGGTTGTCGACTGCAGGGCCCGAGCGAGAGGGCCCGGGCCGCTGACGTCACGGGCCCTACGACTCGCCCGGCGCACACGTGCCTTCAGGATTTTGCCCTACGACCCAAATAAAGTTCATTCGACTTATTTGTGCGCGCATCCGAATGGGAGGCGACGAAAGTGCTGCACAAGGCTATCGACGTAAAAAAAACACCGGAGAGGTTGTTGAACCAAGGGTAACAAAGAGCGGCCCAACCGAATCCTACGCGCCGAGTGCTTCTGACCGAGGCGGACATCGCCCATCTTCGCCACGCACAATTTGGAAAATGTTACAAATAACAACAACGCCACGATTTCCATTTCGTTGCTCCCGTGCTATGATTCCTCTCGTCCGCCATTATGAGACGGGCCCGTCATCGCCCGACGAGAGGCTGGCGATCGCGATCGCGTCTTCTGTGCCAAATACATCGATTGGTATTCATTCGAATCTGTATCAACCATGCATGTATTCATCTTTTACTTATGATTAATTCATTCATTTGTTTCATACAATTTATTTTTTCAAAGGCACTCCATGGACAATAAATACACAGATTTTACTGTAAAAAAAATAAAACGTAATATTATTGTTCATCGATTCCGTGTTTGAAGCGTGTTTTTCAATACTATACAGACTAAGCGCACTTTTTTTTACTAACTACACAATGTTTTGGATACATAAATTTATGTAAAAGACAGAAAGAAATACAAAATTAAACTTTTTAATTTTTATTGCTTCTCCTCTTTCTTTTTTTAGTAGATTCTAGAAAAATGCTGGGCTGAAGGCCCCGACGCCCTGAATCTATGGATCATGGTCTGCGGAATATTCAGTGCATATATGTCATAGCCAAAAATATGTCTTAGCTGAAGTTATTCATCGATCAATATAACTTAGGGAATACTGATAAATTATTAATTATTTTTTAAGAGCTGAATTTTGAGGCCCCCTCAAAATAATGAGGCCCCAGGTGCGCGCCTTATTTATATATTAATTATATCCCTTTAAGGGCGGAAATCCGCCACTAACTACGTCTGAACACGGACAAGGCACCTGAAGTATTTTGGGGAAGATTATCAAACGCCGAATTTCTGTGAAACTGTTACCCCCAATCTCCCGTATTCAGCAATAGAACTCACCTTAACCTAGCCGTGCCGATTGGGTATATTTGGAACCCCAAGTTTTTGATTTTTCACGAATATCTCTTTCAATATAAATTCTACCTCACAATCTTTTTGTATTTATCTAAAAAAAAGTCTAAAAGATCAATGACATTTATTGTCCGCAATTGCGAAAAAATAAATAAAAACAACAATATGAGATTCTATTCGCTCCGTATGCGAGCCAGAAAAAACATCGCGCATTTGCAAGTGCGAGTGAAACTGATGTGACACGGCTAGTGACTGTAAAGCTACTGCAAGAGCAATTATTTGAATATCAACCTTCTTCCCAAACAAACCAATGGGTTTCTTGTCAACAATCTATTATCAAGTGATCAAGCTCTATTTCCTTTCAGTCTCTAGCGGATTTCCCCTTAACCTTTTGGTTGCCGGGCCTTCTGGGATTAATATTCCAGAAACGCCACGATTTTTTAATTAATAATTAAAAAGTAAAAATGGGTTGTTTTATTTTATAAATATACTGTAGCGGCGGCGTTGTATGCGTTGCACGTCTTGTTTAAAAATGTTATATACCCCTGAAGCAATTACCATACAGACGGTTTAAAATGTATTGGATACTACGATTTCAGATCCGTCGGATCCGGCAATTTTCGCTAATGTAGAAAAATCCGATTATCGGATTTCGGCAACCAAAAGGTGAAGAATAAGGCGTGCGTCTGGGGCCTTATTAATTCAGGGGGCCTCAAAGTTTTTTCATAATAAAATTATGTAACAATTTAGCAGTATTTCTTAAATTTAATTGACAAATGAATAACGCCATATATGGCATACCTTTCATACAGACCATGATCTATAGATTCAGGCGTGTAATGTGTTAAGGCAAAACTATGCAAAGCAACGGAGCCCCCGGTACACAACCTTGATTTTTTCTAAAAATAATAATAAAAAAAGAAGAAAGAAAAAAAGCAATAAAAATTAAAACTTCCTTCTGTATTTTTAGATGAATCGATGTGAAATTAATTATATATTCAAAATCGATTAAAAAAGGGGGGGCCTCAAAATTGAATTGCGCCTGGGGCCTTCAAGTGCTAATCCACATATTTTAACATTTCATTTACCCACCTGTTAACTTATGTTATCGTACTTTGCTCCCCATTCTACGACCATTCGGAGATCAAATATTGTCTCTTTCAAGAAAAAAAAAGAAAAAAGATTTGTTGACAATATTTTCTTTTGTTCCTTGCGTACCAGAGGGTAAATCTGCATTTCGCTATTGTGTTCAGCGGCGAAAACACGAGTGTTAAACTGGACATGTTGTTTTTCGGGCGATATTTATTTGTCATGACGTACTTACTCGGGCTTATTCTCGGGTCACGTCTGAACATTTTTTTACAGACATAAGCAAATAATAATAGCACGATAAGCAACAGTTATTTAAGCGTTATTACTTATGGGTGGCAGTTAGCAAACATTGGCCGCGGTCAGTGCTTGGTTGAGAATCTAGCGCCAAAAAATACTGCGTGTCACGGATTGTCTCAGAGTTCTCGTCTTTATATTTAAAAATAAATGATTCACGGCGTGTTTTTCTGCATAGCAAATATGCTTTATTTGTGCGACAACGAATATAATCTCTAATCAAATTGTGGCAACAACACCGCTCCGATGCCAATTCGTTCGTTCGCAATCAAAGCACAAATTGTTTTCTTAATAATTTTGACATAACAATAATCGATGAATTAAAAACAACAAAGATAAACAACTCATTTATAACGCGCTGCATTTATCAGTATCAGATAAACTCAAAGATTATTAAACAACTATTTGCGTATCGTCAATACGTTTCGTGATACAAACAGCTGTCAAAACAATACGCGTTTGCCGACGAAGTGAATCATTTTCATGGCCAATTTAAAAAAAAAAAAACGATTTAATTAACCGCCGCCGTTGCACGTTAGCGAATTACGCAATGCAGAATGCATTATAGATAGAAATAATGGAATTAAATATGTGCCTGAAACGACACGGCCATATGATAAAGGCAACACAAGTCGATGATTTATTTATATAGAAACTGCGTCATCGGACAAATTGCACAGCGCCGCCGTATGCACGGAATGATTTGCCAAATTTTACATAACACCGCATAATGCGACGCGTATAAAAATGCAAAATCGGTGCTAATCGATTGCAAATCTGCTAAAATTCCCGACCAAAAGACCCCACAACTGGGTCAGTCGTCGTCACATTGACCCCGATGCCGAGTCCGACTATGTATATTTGTGAATTGCTTTTTGGATAAGTGCGACAAGAAGTAGGCCGTCTCGTCTATATTTATTTGCGAATACTTTGCGCGTCATTGCCTGCGAAGAAATTGCGGAGCACCTCGAGAAACCATTCTCAAGAAACACGGGGACTCTTCTTATCCTCTGCGAACATATCAAATTTCCGACCCATCTCCGATGTAAGCCAAAATCCCACCCCAAAAATATGACCACAAGTATTACAAAAACAACACAAAAAAAGACTTTTTTTTAGTAATGTAAGCCATAATCAATTTAGATTAAATAATATAAATAGGCATTATGAAATACCAAAAGGCAACATAGTCAATTTTTAAATTGTGATTATGCACATGTCGTTTCGTTCGCACGCCCGCCGATGCAGCGGGAGGGAGCGGCGCGATAGCTCGTCTGGCGATAAGGCTCGAGTCGAGACGGCTAGGTTTATTTTTATTAGCGACTCCATATATCGCAAACCATCGCGGCGAATTACTAACGACTGCGTCATAACAAATTTCCAATTAAACGATATGATTTTATTTTAAGAATATTAAAGAACATGTATATTCTTAATCGACGATAAAATCTTAATCTAATTTTTAGCACGATATTGGTCGACCTGGATATAAGACTTACCTCATGTTGGATGCCTATTCTATAATACTTTGGATTAGCTCGAAGAAGCTCGTCGTCCTGAGTGGTGGTAGTGCTAAATCCGATAAGAGTATAGACGTAAACGTACGGTACGTAAAATATTATCGTTTATTTTAGATAAACATTGTGAACAAAAATCTCGAATGCGACATCAGCAATTTTTTTGGAACTTCCTAGAATTATTATGATGATAAGCATGAAAAGATGTTCAGTTTTATGAACTGCTCCCGAAAATCCTTCAAGTGCCGGCAATTAGAAATATTTAAAATTTGAATCAATTATTAAACATATAAAAACATTCTCTAAAAAGTTAATAAATACGTTGGTTCACGCGTTTCGCTCGCGCGTGTGAAGCACACATTGGAAATTTTTATTATTTTTTAAAATAAAATAAACTATTAAGAGCCACTGACAATGTTTAATTTATAACGAAAACACTTAACATACACTATTAAAGAACATTAAATATAGCTCAACGATTAACTCACTCCCACGTGTGTGCAAACAATATTAATTCACTAATCAAAGGATTATTTTTAGTATCCAGGGAAATCAAGTAATGGCTTATTTTTAGGATGTGTATTATTTAAAATATTACAGCATAATAAAAAATATATATTTAAACACTATACTCGATAATTTGATAAAACGACAGGGAGGTTAAACGTATGTCGATGCTAGTTCAATGCAAAATGATTTAGCATCAATAAAAAAAAATCAAGTAATCGATTAAATTTTGCATTGAAGATCAATTTGCATCTAAATCGTCCTATTTTTAACGATATTGCATACTTTTTTCTCGCTGAGACCGCACCAGATCATAACGAATAATTATCTATGTATAAGGAAAACGATCGAACTTTATTAATTTAATAAAATATATATATATACAATCAATTATGTGTCGAACGCAAAGGGTTAATATTGCATCGGGAAGGAAATATTTAATATTAAATTAGATTATTATAAAATAAATATGTAATAATCGAAGACACGCTTTGGCTATTTACACGCGCGAAGCGGTCGAGGAACTCGCGTAAAATTATTTATTACGTTTAGTATACGAGAAGTAATTTATTAATTTTATTCGACGCTCGGGGTTTTATTCGGACGAGTCGACGCTCGACGGTGGCGAACCCCTGGCTCGGGCACAAATTCGGCTGCGGTGAACTTGCCGCCTGCTGACGGCTATCCGTGTTGGGGAAGGTTAGACACGCGTGCAGGGAGGCGCAGCACCTCGGCCCGCGCCTCCACGTGTCCCCGCGCGGGTCAACGACCACTCTCTTTTTCATCTTTCAAGGCGAACCGGCCCAACCTCGCGGGGACGTCGTCGCGCGCGTTTCTTTTGCCGCCGGTCCATTCATCGTTGGCTGGCCGACGCGATTCAACATCCTCCGCGCGCGCATGCGGACAGAGGGCCCGATAAAGTCGCGCCGCGACAACGAACCCAAATATTATATACATTTTTTTTGTTTATAAACTTAGCTATGTCTATTTGGGACCCCAAGTTTCTGATTATTCTCGAATAACTCTTTTAATATAAGTTCTTTTAATACATGCCTCATACTTTTGTATTTGTCTAAAAAAATTGATCAATATTTTGGATTTTTCTAATAATATATATCACGAATAACTATTGTTATTCATAGAAACACCAATTTTTAAAAATTTCAAGGTATTGTCGAAGAATTTATCAATTCTTGATTTTAAATATTTAAGGTCTATTTTCATACACAATATACCCCATTGCGGACGATGCGATCAGAGTACTCTACGGCCAGCCCTTTCATAACGCTTTCTTTAATTCGATTTATTGTAAAAAATGCTAATATTAAACCAATTTCGATAATATACCATACATTCTAAAACGGAATAACGGTAAACACTCTTCGGTTGACAAGGGATTTTTTGGAAAACGGCAATTAAGAGGAAGCGTTGACCGTATTAATATTGGCTATCCATCCTTTTATATCTTACAATTAGGCGAATTTTCGTTTTTCACAATTATTTTTTATTTGTAATAGGGTGAAAGATACACGTTCAACGAAGAGAGATAAACTATTTACAAAAAATTGCATACAGATAGCAACCGAGATATGTTCCTTCGGTCTCGATTACCATTCGAGAGTCTGGGAAGGCTCATACGCTCGGCGAGGGAGGGTCTCATGGCTGGGAAATGATGATTAATTTAGTATCCCGTTTCTGACCCTTTAGAATTTACGTTTTTCTTTTAATTACCTTTTTTTGTTTATCAGAAACCCTTTAAAAACGTAAAAACCGGGTTTCAAAGTATGCGCTTTTGGGACCTTTGAAAAGGATTGTTATTCCGCAACAAGCTGCGACTCGTCTCGCCGGAATTTTATAGACAGGGAAAGCGAACACCGAGACAAACTTTCTTCCCTTCGCCTAGACACAGCAGAAGGAGAAGAAAATTCGACGGAAGCGACTGCGGAAGAAGATATACGTCTAGGCTAGGTCGACCCGGTTCCCTAGCCGTTCAAAGGCAAATGCCGGGATAGTTCCTTGAGCCGTTTCCCGTCACATTTCCGCTTCCTCCAAACTCGCTCCGTCTTTAGTTCCCAGACCGTAGCGGCAAAGAGGAAACTCGTTCGGACGGAAGCAATGCCGCCCCAGGTGGCTGTTTTTTTTAGGCTGTTTAGTCAAAGAGGGGCCTGCCCCTCCGGAAGGCTAGGGGGTCAACCTGCCCCCGTATTTCGTAGCCAACTAACGTCGTTCTCGGCGCGCTCAGAAATGGCGGAGGAAACTCCAACGAAGACGAGCATGCGAAGAACGGCAAAGTAAAAGCCATACGAAATCACCGTCATCATCGTTGGGGACGGCCGAGAGAAGGAAACTTCCGATTTCTTCGGCCTCGACTATCGTTCGAGAGTTCGGGAAGGTAAACAACGTCGACGACGGAAGCTAACTGCGATCTAGCTCGGATAGGCTCCAATGGGTCGACCTTTCCATAAGTCGTCCTCAAATAAATAAATTTGACTCGCCGACGCTTTTTTCGATCCGGAAGCGCTTCGGGCCCCCCCCGCGTTCGCGACGAGGTTTAGGTTTTTCGTCTCGAAGTCGATCGAATACTTTTTTTTCGCGGATCGAGTCGGGGCGACAAAATATGCGATATTTCTCGGCCGTAGCGGTTCGAAGCGCGCGGCGAGACCCGGAAAGCGGCCGGTCGATCGATCGACGACGCGCGTCGCAGGTTGGGCCGCGCCGCGGACCGAGGTGCCGAGCCTACACGTGCCCCGCTCGCGCGCGCGCCCTCCCGCGAGGTAAACACTACGCCGGATCGCGGTGCCCTAGGCGGTCCCCTGCCATGGCGCCGGCCGAGCATCGCCGCCGCAGCTGAACCGGGGACTGCGCCCCTCGCCCAGCCAGGTCAGTGCGGGAGGGAGGAGCCGCCGGGCCTCCGAGGCTCGAGGACCGAGGCTCCGTCGCGCCCCCGGGAATCGATCGCCGAGATCTCGAGGAGCGACTCCTCCGACGGATTGCGCAACGCGGCGCGACCGGACGGCGCTTCCGACGAAAAATTCGACGTTCGACCGTCTTTTCGGGCGCGCGATCGGCCGGACGTCGACGCGACGACCGCTTCAAAGGTCGCGCGCTCCTTCCGTCGCGTTATTTTCGGCCTCCGCGAACGACGATCTCGACGTCGGGACGCTCGTCGGGTTCGATCGCAAAAAAATACGACGTCCCCGCGAAAGAATCGTCGACGGCGCGAGGAGTTCGCCGCGACGCTTCCGGCCGCGTCGAAGGACGACGCGTCGGGAGCGGGCGTATTTATAAACGCGGCGGTCGATCGGCCGCCTTTTCGGAGGAGCCGAATTCGGCGGGTCGCGGATCCGGCGGCCCCCGCGGCCGTCGACCCGGCCGCCCTCGCCCCTCGCCCTCCGCCCCTCGGCCGCGCAGGGGGCCCCGGCCTCTCGGGGGGCCCCGGCCTCTCGGGGGGCCCAGGCCTCTCGGGGGCGGGAGGATGTGGCGCAGCCCTCTCGCAGGCCGCGGACATGCCGGCCGGGATGCAGCGGGCGGCTCACGGCGCCGCGCGTTGCCCAGGTCGCCGCTCGCGCGCGTGGAGGCGCGGCACCTCGGCCGGAACGAGGCGGCCGCGGGGCCGAGCCTCCGCGTCGCGCTCTCGCTCTCGGCGACGCGAGCGTTGCCCCGCGCAGGGCCGCCCCGTCGCCGGCCCGCGGTCCACGACGCTATTTTCGCCGGCGGCTCGAATTTCGTCGATCTCGTTTATTTATATAAAAATATTTCGGGGGCGACATTTTTTTCGAATTCACCGCCCCGTCGAATTCGGGGTCGACCGCGAAGCGTTAAAATTCGCGGTCGAAAAATTAAAACGGTTCGCTCGCGCGCCGCCGCGGCTCCGAGCCGACCTCTCGAACCTATCCCAATTCGAAATCGAGTTTCGCGACGCGCGGCGCGCATAATTTAAAAACGGCCTGCGCGCCGAAATCGGTCGGCGCGCGCGATCGACGATCGCTTCGTCGCGCTCGAAATTTGGCGCGCAAAAAGGGGCGGAAGGGAATCGCGCGCCCTCCCGGCCGGGGGCGGCGGGCGCGCCGGGGGGTCGGCCCCGCGGCCGAGCGCTTTCGCCGCCACTTTCGCCCTCGTCGGGAAAATCGATGGCGACCGCGCGACGACCCGCCGACGTCGCGGCGAATTTTCGACCCGTGGACGAGAAAATTTCGACGGAAGGAATTTCCGAGCCGATCGTTTCGGACGACTTTTCGATTTTTTTTAACGGCCCTCGGCGTCGAAGTCCGCCGGCGCGAAGGGCGAGGCGGGGCGAAGGGGAGGGGGGCAAGCGATCCTGACCTGCTCTCGCCGGCACGTGTCGCTGCAGCCGCGGCCACGTGCGCGCCCTCCGCCCCCGCCTCCCCCGCCGCCGCTCGCGGGGCCACTGCCTCGCCGACCGCGGGCGCGAGCGCTCGCGCCCTTCGCCCTTCGCCATGGCCGAGGAGCTCTGGGAGAAGCGCCACAAAGAGTGGATCAAGAACGTCTTCATGCAACCCAAAGAAGAAGACCCTCCCGGTCCGCCCTCGCTCTTTCTTCTCCGCCGCTTCGGCGTCTTCGAAGATCTTCTCTAACTTTTTGTTTTCAACTTTCAGACAAACTTTGGAATCGGATGAGCGAGATGGTCGGATCCTACTACCCCGCCGGGCCGGCGCTCGACTGCGCGGAGGCCGCCGCCGAGGGCGGCAAGCCCGAGGCGGCCTCCTCCGCCTCGGCGGCCGCGGCGCCCCTCCAGACCTCGCAGGGCCGCTTCCCCTGCCAGCAGTGCGGGATGAGTTTCGCGACGAAGAGCGCCCACACGAGCCACGCGCGCTCCCACGGGCGGCCCGTCGGCGGCGCGCCGAATACGGGGGCCGCCCCCGCCGGCGGCGACAACTACCAGTGCGACATTTGCCGGAAGACGTTCGCCGTCCCGGCGCGGCTCGTCCGCCACTACCGCACGCACACGGGCGAGCGGCCGTTCGAGTGCGAGTTCTGCCACAAGATGTTCAGCGTGAAGGAGAACCTGCAGGTCCACCGCCGCATCCACACCAAGGAGCGGCCCTACCGCTGCGACGTGTGCGGCCGCGCCTTCGAGCACAGCGGCAAGCTGCACCGCCACATGCGCATCCACACGGGCGAGCGGCCGCACGCCTGCAACGTCTGCGGCAAGACCTTCATCCAGTCCGGCCAGCTCGTCATCCACCTCCGCACGCACACCGGCGAGAAGCCCTACCGCTGCGCGGCCCCCGGCTGCGGCAAGGGCTTCACGTGCTCCAAGCAGCTGAAGGTCCACTCGCGGACGCACACCGGCGAGAAGCCCTACCACTGCGACATATGCTTCCGGGACTTCGGCTACAACCACGTCCTGAAGCTGCACCGCGTCCAGCACTACGGCGCCAAGTGCTACAAGTGCACGATCTGCGACGACACGTTCAAGAGCAAGAAGGAGATGGAATCTCACATCAAGGGGCACGCGGACGACCTCCCCGAGCCGGCGGCGCGCGAGGAGGCGCGGGCGAACTGCTCCCCGGCCTGGCCCCGGCGCTCTGGCGGCGGCGGCGGCGGCCGCGAGCGCCGAGGCCCCTGTCCTCGGGAGGCCTGACGACCCCTGGAGGAGCGCGACGAGCCCCCCTACGGCTACGAGCGGCTGGCCGTGATGCACCGCGCCTACTTCGCCCCCGCCCCCCTGCCGCTGCCGCTGCAGCTGGGGCAGCTGGCGGCCGACAGCAACATCGTGAAGTGCGTGGAGGCGGCCCTGGCGGTGGCCGAGGACGCGGCGGCGGCGGCGGCCCCCCTGACGCCCCCCAGCTCGACCCCGGAGCGCTCCCCCTCGCCGGAGGAGCCCCGCGACATGCTGACCCTGCCGCTCCGCAAGCGCAAGGCCTACATGAAGCCGGTCGAGACGGCCCCGATCCGGATGAACTCGGTGATCCAGTTCGCGAGGGCCTCGTGAGCGCCCCCGAGAGACTTTCGACGGCCGGCGGTCCTCGCCGGCGAAGACTGATCGCGGAGGGCCCGGGGGGAGCGCGGGCGCGGCGCCGCCCGAGGGCCGCCGCGCCGCCCGCGGACCCCGCGAATATTCCTATAGTATTCCACGGTAACGTTGCTACCTCTAGACGAAAGGCGGCGGCGAAGGCCGCTCGTCGGAGTCTTCGCGTAATTTTATAAAGTATAGTTTTTCCGGAGGGCGGGAGCCGCGACCGCGCTCCTCTCCCTCGCGTTTCGCGCGCCGCGGCCGCGGCTCTCGGCCGACCCTGTGTAAATTTATTTATATATATTATTAAAATGAAAAACGTTATCCCGTCGTTTTATTTGTGTTGTTCCCCGTCCCGCCTTCGCAGGAGAGCGTCGTCCTCGGCCGACGCGGAAGACCCGGAAGATCGACGCGCGGCCGGAAGGAGAGCGACAATTTTTCGACGTCGCAAACATTATTTAAATTAATAATATTAATAATATTTTTGTATTTCTTCGCAGAGTCGAGAGGCGTTCGTTTTTGTTATCTCGGGCGTCTTTTTTAATGTCGACCGACGATTCGGCCGCCGTTCGTCGCGGTCGATTTAATCATTTTTAATTCTGAAATAAGAACGATTTTGCGTCGTCTTCGTTTTGAATCGTCTTCTAGGACGTATTTCTGAAAAAAACACGATCACGAGTTTTCGGAGAGTTCCGTTTGTAAATATAAATGCGCAGATTCGACCTCGGGAAAATTTTTAAATTTCCTTCGCACTTTTTAGCCCAGCGAATCTAGCTTTGAAAGTTTTGATCTATTTTGCGACTTTATTCGTTTTTAAGTTTATATCTTTCTCGGCGATCTTTCGCGAAGCTCGAGTTTGGTCTTCGACTCGGGCGTCGAAGTCTTCGGTCGGCGTCGCGGCGACGGTGACTGTCGGAGATCATTTTTGGGCGTCGACGACGATTTATATATAAATTCCACGATTAAAATAATATATATTCGGTTGAAAATTGTCCCGGTGGGGCGCGAGAGCTCGAGCGAAATCCGAGACGAACGGGGCGGATTATGTGGAGATATTAAAAATAATAAATAAAAACGCCCGTCGAAGGGAGCTTTATATAAAAATTATATTTTTGTTAAAATTTAATCGCAGGAAGAAATTCAGAACGATCGTTTTAATCTTGAACGATTAACCTTTTCCACCATGTGGGCCAGACGTATTGGCCCAACCGATTTGAACCTAGTTTTTTTTGCATTTAATATTTAAAAAATAAATGTATTTTTTCAAATTGCATATCAAAACCTAAAGATGCTTAATCATTTTCTCAATTATATCTTTTAATAAATTTTATAAAAAAAATATAATGATAGTGAACAGAGGGGAAAGGGTTAAATTTTGAGCTTTGAGTCTTCGGCTAATAACGACTCTAAATAAAAAAAGGTGGATGTGTTATAATGTAATGGAACCATAAGTATGGAACGTAAGTATGAGTATATATAAAATATATTTAATAAACCGTGAAAGGTCTTTTTTTTTTAAATAAGGTGCGAAAATTATTTTCTACGAACTAAAATTAGTTCTGACGTTAAATTCACTTTGACCATTTTGGTCGAATGTCCGTTCTACTCGTTAATTTTATTTTACGAATATATAAAAAAAGATTTTCATTGATAAAGGACATAAAAAAAACAAAAGTTTGATCTGATATCCTATTTAATAAAAGGACATTTTTTAAAATAAATAAATTAAGGTTAAAAGAAATTTGAAATAGATTTTTTCTATGCCACAACGCGTATAAAAGATATTAAACAAGTTTTATAAATTGAAAAAAAAAAATATTTTTATTTTATAAGATAAAATTTGTCGAAACCCTGTTTCGATGCATTAAGTCACAAAAGACCCGGCTTATAAGTAATCGAGTGAAATTTAATATTTTTCTACTCTAATGTCAGATGTCATAATTACTTAATTACTAAAGTGTTATTTAAAAAAATATATATATTTGAGAAAAACACCACCAAAATATAATAAAAAAAAGATACCAAAATTAAAGTCATAAAGTGGGTCGAAAAACTGGAATCACCAGTGGCGGCTCGTGTGTAAAATATTTGGAGTTGCTAAGTAGGATTAAATATGTAAAAAATAATGTGAGGAAAAATACTAAATAATATCAACAATAATACCGTTTTGCCAGTTTTAAGACTTATAAAGTTTTTTCCAATACTTGAATCATTAAGCTCCGCGAAAAAAGGTTCAAGTCGCTTCAATATTATCTTTTTTGATCTGCTGTTTATGACGATAACACTTTTTGTACTGTTGTTGTTCTCGAGCTGTCTACGAGTAAAATATACGCCGTCATTATTTATTTATTTATCTCAATAACAATGCGCGATTGGCATTACAGATTGCCCCAGGTCGTCAATCAGGCAAAAAATCATATAACAACGCTAAAATAAGAAAACAGACATAATATGAAAATATTGTTAAAAATAAAGAAGTATGTACATAACGAGTTCGTAAATAATAGAATGTATGCAGATGTAAATAGTTAATAAACATAGAATCTAATATCGTCACAATTAATTAATCATTAAATTATAAATATTCCTAATAATAATAAAAAAAAGCTATTTATTTTATTTGGTAATATAAATGTGTGTGGGGTAGTGCCTCGATTCTTCTTAGCCGATCCATCACGACACCTTGAAACCAACGCCGCTGGCCGATGGGGTCTATTTTGTGTGCAATATTTATTTTATAATTTATGAATCTAATACGGCCAAAAAACGTCACATGAGTAATTTATAAAAGAAGGTGAAAAATATCGAAGATATATAAATTGTGCGTAAAACGAAACCCATCCGGAAATTGGATCAAAAGGGAATAAGCCTTTTTTTTTAGAAAAGATTAAAAAAAGCTCTCCTCGAAAACTAATGTTATTTTTGTTATATAGCTTTCGAGGCGTCGCAACAGGAAGACGACAGATTACAAGATAATAGATTTTCAACGATGTCGTAACTAAATTAGTTTGCCAGTATGCCCCGTATGAGTTGCTTTGTCGCCTGGCAACATTGATCGTTCGGTTCGGCTGTCAAAACAGCCGCCGCCTATTTGTTCCGCCAAAAGTTCATCCGCCCCCAGCAGCCGCCACCATGGTAATCCGCCCCCGATATCTTGACTGCATTTACCTATCGCCCTCTTTTAATGCCCCCGATCGGGATTTTCTTTACATTTTATTTCGGTAAACGTTTCATATACGCTTACCGGCCGGCGTCGATTTAATACAAAAGTTGTTTAATAATACGATTATTTACATTTTTAAAAAGAATCGGAGTCTCGCTCCGTATTCTTAATGTTATTTTTATTGTTTTTATTTCTCGGATTTGTTTTCATTCGATGTAACGTTGACCGACGTATTTATGTGTATAATTTGTAGGTTATGTGCAGTTTGTATGCAATCTTATAATATATTCGTTTCATTTGGTTTTTTTTTTACATGAATCTCAATTGCCATTTTTTATATTTCAGACGATCGGCAAGAATAATAAGATGCTGCAGCATATCAATTATAGAGTGCGAATTGTGTTGCAAGACTCTCGCACATTTATAGGAACGTTCAAGGCGTTCGATAGACACATGAACATGATTCTCGGGGATTGCGAAGAATTTAGAAAAATCAAACCAAAAAATAAAGGCCCCGAGAGGGAAGAGAAGAGAACGTTGGGATTTGTTTTGTTGCGAGGTGAAAACATAGTTTCCATGTCTATCGAAGGGTTGCCTCCGCCGGAAGAAGGCTTGCCTAGAGTTCCGCTTCCTGGAGCCGCGCCCGGCCCCGGTATCGGTAGAGCGACGGGCCGTGGAATGCCTGCCAACGTTAGCGGAGTTCCCGCCGGTCTTCAGGGTCCCGTGAGAGGTGTCGGTGGACCGTCGCAACAGCACATGACGCCCGGAGGCAGAGGTCAAATGGCAGCCCCTCCGCAAATGCGCGGAATGGGACCAGGAATGATGGGAGGACCGCCGCCGGGCATGATGGGCATGCCTCCTGGAATGCCGGGTATGGGTCGCGGAGCTCCAAATATGGGAGGACCCCCCGTTATGAGAGGCCCGCCTCCGGGAATGATGAGAGGTGGACCGCCGAGGCCGTTTTAATAATAAATAATATATATTGATTTATAATAAACTGATATTTTTGTCATTCGGGGCCTTTGTACCTCAGTGCGATGATAAATTCTAGAATGATAAAGTGGGACAATTTTCACGTCGACGCTTTAAAGTGTTATGGAAATTTTGTGTATTCTCGATTTCAGTGAAATTCAACTTCATGCGTCTTTCTACTTTGATACGTTTAAAAAAAATCCTCGCCTACATTTTTGGCCTCCATTTAACAAATACTTATTGTGCGTCAGGTATATTTGAATCTTATAACGACTCGTTCTAATTACCAAAAGTAATTTCGCAATAGGAATTATGTAACTTTTTAATGAATAATTAACATCTGGTATTATGTTGATTATCTTGAATATCCCTATTTATTTTCGATATTTTTTGGAATCTAAATTTTTATGTACCGATTGTAATTATTCCTCGCCGTATTACTCTCTATTATTATTTGTTTAAAATTAGGTTTTAGGTTTCACTCTCGGGTCATTCGTTATGGATGCGTTTGATGAGTTGCCCCCGATTTGTCTGTTGATCAAATAATATGTATAAGTATATGTAATGTGACATATTATATATGTTTAATATTTCCTACTAGTGGATAAAACACGATTGTCGCGGCTAAAACGATGTATATAATTAATTGGATTCCAAAGGATAGATGTACCAATGCATTACAATGAATACCAATCATTTACAATTAATACTATGCCTGTATTTTTTGAAATAAAAGGTATTTTGTTAAAAAAAATTGTATTATTTTTTATTACCTAGTCAAGTATATTTTTCTATCGGTCTGATGGGCACATTTCAGAAATGCGGGAACTCCGTGGACACCGAGAAATGGGATTAATTATATGCAATTGGGGGTATATCATAAGAAAAGCTCTTAAAAACTGGGAAGGCGGGTTCAAAGTAGCGGGTAAAAAATCTAAGATATGCTAATACGATATTGATAGCCACTAACGAAGAAAAAATGGCTTATCCGTTCAAAAGATTTGTTTGCGAAAGTAAAAAACTAGGATCAATCTTGAAAAAATCATGCTGATGATAGTCAACAGAAGTAATCAGCAATCCAGATCTATCTGTCAGAAAAAGACAAAAAATCTGTCAGAAAAGTCAGAAAAAGACAAAAAAATGTTTAGTGGGGGGTGGTATTGTCAATTTTCAACTATGGCGTAGAAACCTGGACCATAAAGGAGAATATGAAAAAGAAAATTGACGTCTTTAAAATGTGTAGCTGGCGACGCCTGCTGAGAATACCATGGACTGCTAAACGCACCATCGAATCTGTCATAAAACAAATGGGGAACGAAAAAGACGGCTGATAGACAACCACATGTCTCGAAAAGATTCTGTGATACTTTCGGCATTTCGCTAGAAGAAACGAAAGCCTGAATAAGCTCGTCGTGCTTGGAAACCTACAAGGATGAAGGGGAAGGGCAGGGCGACCAAGTGAAGACCGCCACAGTTGCGATGCGAGATCCAGAATGCAGAAAATTCTGGAGAGACAAAATCACGAAGATTCGGAACAAAAATGGTCACAATCTTCAGACATGAGGGTGTCGGCTAAAGAAGGATGCTATATTGCTTCATATGAGATTACAAGAGCACCAATTTAGCTTTTAATGCATTTAGTGTATTATATCATAAGCTATATGATGATTTTTAGAGTTTTCTTCAGTTAGAGAGCCGAGCTCAATTAACCAAGGCTTCTTTCTGCTCTAAATCTGAACCAAATTCATTCCCAGATAATAGAAATTATTTCACCCGTGCAATGATAAGCTGAAGGTTTTGGAAATATCGGGTCTTTCTAAGTAACGCAATGAAATTATTACTTTTTCTTTCATTACGGACAGTTTTTATGTTTTAAGATATATTTAAAAGTTAAATAAATGACGACGCCTCTTGTAGGTCCCTTTAAAGGTAGAATTCAACTGTGATTGAATATCAGTAGCCATCATTTCGACAATTCAAGTTACTGTTCTTGTTCATGGACGGTATTATTATTTTGGCAGTGTTTCTGTAGTTACCAGCACGGCTTCTTTAATCATCTCACCTTCTACAAACTATTTATATTCTTTGCCAAGAAGTGCGCAGTTAGAAAAGAGACGAGTGACTTTTCCTTTGGCCTCATCCAACACCCTTCATTTTATCCGGTCTGCCACCACGTTACTCCATCTTTCAGTTAGTTTCAATAATGCAGTGTCCCTCTGTACACAGTCCAACTACCTCAGCCTTGTTAACTATAAGCCTTTTCGGCAGCTGACTGTCCCGCAT
Source organism: Philopotamus ludificatus (assembly GCA_022495035.1). Classification (NCBI taxonomy): domain Eukaryota; kingdom Metazoa; phylum Arthropoda; class Insecta; order Trichoptera; family Philopotamidae; genus Philopotamus; species Philopotamus ludificatus. The sequence continues at coordinate 33,884 of JAGXCT010036315.1, read as the reverse complement.
CGAGACAGCAATCATTACGATCTTGCAGAAAGGATGGATCGAAGTTTCACTTTAATGTAAGGATGATTTCAAAGAAATGTGCTAATAATTGAAATTACTTTAATTAAATTTTCATAAACAACATACACATATACAGTCTTTAATTAAATCAATAATATTATATTTACTAGCGTGTATAATGAAATTAGAAAATAGTTTTGCATACAGTCAATAGAGCTTTCACAAAGCAGCACAACTTTGGAGTTGTGCTGTTTGGGAAGCCGCGTTTGGTGTTCAGTTGTTAGTGTTATTATTTAGAGAACAATCTTACATTCTTTTACGCACATTGTCTATCACACGGTGACATTATGGAATTAAGCTAGGAACACTGATCCAGTGAGCCTTTTTTCCACATGCCACCTTCATTTGACGAATTACCACAAGAAAATAAATCAATAGCCAACCGAAATAGTTCAGACTTGGTCATAGTTTTTTTGTGTATGGTATTTCCGAGATGTATACTAAGGCGGCATGAGATATAGTGCTCTTAAACATTCAGTCACGAGTAATCAAATGAAAGGGTCAATTATTTCTTAATTGGTGATTCACGTTTTTCGTTGAAACCTTACAATATTATTGAAACTATAGAGTTTCACTCATAATCAATCCTTGATGTTTAACTATATGATATCAAGCTCAGAGCTAGGGGCGCGCTATCCATATGGCCAGATTGTGCGACGCACACAGGCGCCGGAATATTAGTTGTGCCAAGAGGTAAAAAATTAGAAAATATTAAATATTAATTTATTAAATCGAAAAAAAATCTCCTGATTATCATAAAATGATTTTTTATTGTAGAGGGAGGTGGGGATGTAGGGGCACCAAATTAAAGTTCTGCGCCACTGCTCAGAGTAATATCTATCCTACAGGAGAATTATAATATTTCTTGGACGAATACTGAGATAATTCTCAACTGCAGAATTTGGCAGTTTTTTCATTAATTTAAGAAAAAATATATAATCACATGTTAAGAGTATGTATACAGCGTTTTCACTTAAAATTAACCCTTTCTCAATAGACTTTTAAAGGGAAAAGGTTAAATTTGAAGTAAAACACCTGTACCTCATATTAATTAGTAATCGAGCAATATTTCATTGGTTTTTAAATTTGTACAAGACTTTGGATAAAAATGTCAGTGACAATAATTGCATTTTGGATGACATTTTACTCCGTTTATCCCACACTGACATCCGGCTGAGACGTCCCCTTTCCCGCTGGGGCCCCATCTTGGCCCTCTGGTCACCCAACAGATTTCCGTTTTACACATCGAACATCGCACCCAGTCGCATCCCCATTTCTTCATCATAATCACTTCGCAAGAGGGACACGCCATGGCTTCCCCCTTGTTCACCATTTCATCCAACATGTTTTTGGTTTGCTGTCCTTCGTTTTTTGCAGAAGCACTTTTGTTTTGTATTTGATCTTGATACTCTTTACAGTTTTTACCTTCATGAATAACCTTGAATATACGAATAGAGGATATATAAATTTAGATTTTATTAAACCATTACATTGAATTATTATTACTTACTTGACACGTTAGACAATTATTTTTCTTGCATGCGGGACAAAGAAAGTGATTAACGTTGTCGTCGAAAATGCACCATCCTTTACAATCCGGAGTTTTACAGTGAAATGTATTTTGTATTTTATGCTCTGCAAATTTAACTGATTTTGCCAGATGTTTTTCGTAAACAGGTTTTTCCACCAGCGATCTAATCTCCCTTTCTTGGATGACGCTGTCACAAAAATACATTTTGTCTCTATAAGGACATTTTATTTCGGCATCGTCGCAATATTTTATTGTATTTTCTAGACAATCTTTACAGAATGAATGGAGACATTCCCGTAACATGATTCCTTCGTTTGGTTTGCAATTTAAAAAGCATACCGGACATTCAAAATTTTCCATATTAAAGATTAAATCTCGATTATCTAGATTTAGAAGTTGTTTGTAGCAGTTATTGGCAGGAATATCAATCTTTACGATAGCCGTTTCTTTAGTGGATTTGGCGGATTCAGGTTTCTTTAATCCGCATGCGCTACATAATGGACTTAATAGGCTATTTATTAACGTACAATCGGTACAAATCCACGTGTTCTTTGTTACATTTTTAAGTTCTGGACTAACTGGAGATGACACCTGAGTTATGCTTTTCGACGCAATGCTTGCTCGTATTGAATCATTGATTATTTCTGGATTTTTAAACTCTTTTACTAAGCCGTTGCTCGTCTTTTTAATGCCGGGGGAGTTAGTTATAATGTTTGGCGTCGAAGATGAACCTGGTTTTGTGTTTTCTTTTTCTTTATCTGTTGTGGACTCGTTTATTGTTAACGATGGCGTTTTATCTGAAAAACAATACAATTAATACAATTAAGAATGTTGGGCTTTGTCTTGAAAAATTCTCATCACATACATCTTAGTTATACGAGTGCTATATACTACACATTGATCTTGCTCGAATCAGGTTCCATTATATCGTATTCTTATATCCGAGGGATTCGAGGTGCCCTATGACACCTCGAATCCCTCAAATTAGAGAAAATACAGAAGAAATTTCTAAGATATCTTTACATGAGAGAGTTTTGATTCTACCCGAGCCCTGTACATTCTCCGCCAAATGACAGATGTTCTCGGAAACTCTCTGGTAATCAGAGCTATTACTCTGTTCAACCACTTGACCGACTATGTAGATATATTTAATGTTTTTTATTTTTTTATTATCTAAGCATGTTATTTAATTTTATTATTATTATTATTTGTGGCCCCTGACTCGAAACGAGTCCCTGCCACCTGAAGGGCATTACGCCATCTCTGCCTGGGCCTCCTCCATCCATTGCCCGAGCCCCAACCCAACCCAAAGACGAGTCCGCCTCAACCCTTCCTTTCCACTGTAATTTCGGCCTTCCAACAGGGAGGGTTTCCCCAAACCTTATTTATTTATCCATATTTATTATGTTATTTTTTTTCTTGTTATTTTATATTTCTACTCTTTATTTACATTTGTTTTTATATTTTTTATGTTTTTTGCGTGATTGGCGACCTGGGTTAATCTGCAATGCCAATCACGCATTGTTTTTTTATGAAATAAATAAATAATGCTGATAAATTTATTTTGTTTAATAATTACCTAGCGCTATGACATACAGAAACAGTGGTGTTTCAAAGTCGTTATTGTTATATTTTGATAGAAGTACATCATCGCTAGCGGCCAATTGCTTCCCGATGATCCACCGTTGAGCTAATATGGGTATATTCAGTTCTTTCTCAACCTTTTCTTTCAATTGTCCCATTGTTGTATTTTCTAAAATTTGTAGAGGCAACGGACCCTGATGAGAAAATTGATCTTCTATATATATTTTTATTCTGAAACAAACAAATTAATAAGACATATTGAAAATATAAATGATAATATAAAAGCTCACCTATGACAGTTTAGTTCACTCGCATTTATGTATGGCGAGCATGTCACTAAGCAGTTGACTTTTTGCATCGCTAAATCTTTAGCAAAGTTTGCCGCACTAATATCGTCTCCTTCAGCTATAGCTTGCTCTAATTTTTTCAATAATACATTTGTGCTATTGTGAACAATAGCATTGTCGTCTATGATATTGTTAAGTTTTGAATTATCTAAGTCGGTGGAGCAATCCTGTTTAGCTTCTTTTATGTTTGTATAAAGCGCCTCTTTAATTTCGGTTTTGATTTCATTTGAACATGACGGTTTATTAACATCGTTATTGAGCGATTGTTCATTTTTTTGTAAAACGCAATTTGTCTGAGCAAAACTGCTCACTTTATTAGAATATATTGGATCTATCTGAGTCTTGGGAAGATTTTTTATTATCTCTGTGGTTTTTAAAGCGAGCTTTTTGTCAGCATTAGCGATTATAATATCACTCAGCTCTTTCTTTGTGTTTTCCACGACAATAAATTTAGATTTATCATCCTCATTTGAAACGTTTAAATTATCATTGTGTAATTTGTTTTCTACGTGATTTATTTTTGAGACATCGTCGTTTATTATTGGTTTCGTACTGTTGGGCTTCGTGCGTTTCGGTAATGAATTCTTCATTTCTTTCAAGAGCAATCTTAATTTTGCCCTTTCTTCCATATCTAATATCTTTTGTTTATCGGACGGATTGAGTTTACTCTCATTTTGGTTCTGAAGTGAAATATTATCATTATTTGACGTCGACGGTGCTAAATCTGGTAGGGCTGAAAATATTTCTGATTTGAATGACTTGGAAATATCGCCTTCGCGTGGAATTTTTTGATTGATTATATTAGACTCCTTATTTTGAAGAATGTTATTGATGTGCGAATTATTTTCTTTGGATAATACGCTATTTTTCGGTTCAGATGTTTTCTCTTTGCTATCGTTTAATATTAAATCGTTGGATAGTTTAATTTCATTCTTTTTATTCATTAGAGCCGATTGATTATTTTTATTCGCCTCTGTCGGTTTAGCGAGGGCGTTAAATTTGGTGATTAATTCCCTAGCCGAGGACGGATTCGGTGCCGGATTGTTAATCCATTGTTCGCTTTTGGCATTCGATTTGCTTTGTTTGATAATTTCTGCAGCCTCCCTATCCAATTCGCTAATGTTTGGCAGATATCGAGACACTCGCTTCTCGTTCTTTGAGTCGGCGTCACTTTTATTACTGTTCATATTTCTAATATTGTCAAACAACTGCGAACATCTAAAAAATCCAACCTCTGGGAATTCGTGCTTTGTTTTCTTTTTTGCATTATCGTTTATGGTGTTTTTAATTTTTTGTTTACTCTCACGTTTGTACCATAATTTTGGCGAATGTTCAATGGTGGGAACGTTGGTATCTTTAGCGATTGAGTTTGTTTTGTTATTTTTTTCTATCAGGTTATTGTTTTTATTGACTATTGGTTTATCACATTTTTCAACGACGTTTTTAATGACAATTTCTTCTGAAATCAGAGGAGGTGGTGGAGCTTTTCTCTTTTTCCTATACGATCTTATGAAATCCGTTGTGATTGGAGGCTGGGGCGCTCTTCTTTTACCCTTTACATGAGGTTTTTTATAATGGGACGACAGACTCGCTGTTTTTCTATTGTCTTTACAGTTGATTAAATTATTGGCTCTAATTTTACTCAACGTCGGTAAACTGAATGTATCAAACGTTTCGTATTGGTCATTTTCATTTATAGTATCGTCTTTGGTGATGGCATGTGTATTTATTGTGCCGCTAGAATAGAGACTATATTTTCTTCTGAGAGTGACATTTTTATCTATGCTTCTTCGTCTGTTTCTTTCCATCATTAGTCGATCATACGTTTCTGTGTACGGTCCATTCGAGAAATATTTTTCTGGTGGAATGGCATCGCCGTAAGGTTTGTATTTGTTAGCCGGTAAGAATGCAAAGCTTGCTACGGTGGCAGTGCTGGAACTGGAGCTTTCTTCGTCGGATGATTCGTCATCTGAATCGCTTTCTTCTACGGGGTGTTGAAGATTTTCTACTTTTTTAAACCAATTCAGGAATGATTTGAATCCGGATGATCGTGGCCTTTGTTCAATTAATTTGTTGGAATTAATTTTGAAGTCTACTGGCTTGTCCGTGTCGTCCGAGCTCCTGTTCGTTTTTTTCATTTTAGAAAAATTTTCATTGTTGTTCAGCACTTTCGAGTCTTGGTTCATTATCTACTCTTCTGAAAACGATGGTCATATTAATTAATCATTAAGTAAACATATTGCATGTTGTTCATAACACGAAGGAGGTGTGAAAAAAGTGTCATATTTTTAGAAAACGCTTAAAAACAACGGATGATCCGCAGTATATATAAATGCCTCGGAGGTGTCTTCAACCAGAAGTGTTGAAGCTAATAATAGAGGAAAACCGATTCGTAGTTGGGGATTTCGGTATATTCCAGCGTGCACGTTGGGCATGGTAAGCATCAATTTTAGGGAAAAAATAACACCGGGCGCATTCCCTAGTCTGGTCAAAGCACTCTGGTCCAAATTTACATTGCGCTTAATCTCCCGGTGAATTTGACGGCCATCGAGAGAGAGTAGTTGCTCGCGTTATTTAGATATTACCGGTATAACCTTGTTACTAAATTTAAATAAGACATAAACAAGCCGTCGAAACAGTGCCTGCATCGTGTTGAGGAAATATTTCGGATATTGTATATCGAAATGGGTACGCGAGTTGAATAACCAGCGATCTAAACACATTATTTTATGGCCGACATATAAATAAGTTTATTATATTTCGAATAGCACTGGACCAGTTTGATTCTAAACCCAAACCACAAGTGGATTTTGGAATGCGTACATAATCCCGAATATCATCGAAATGCGCATGTAGCAACTGCTGAAACTGCACTTGAAACGTGCCACAATGAAGTCTTGAGTGACTAATTTGGTTCTTTTTTCAGAAGTCGGTATGATCGTGCATGACTCGTCTTACATAAACACAGAGAGGATGTATTAACAATGCTAAAAAAAACGTATTAAAATTTATTATGCTCAATGAGTTTTTTTAGGCGAACATCCGATTCTAATAACAAATAAAATTAGCATCACAATCGATGCAGTGAGCAGCAAACATAAGGTTTGATCAGAAATTCGTGAAATTTTTATTTATCTCTAAGTTAGTGGTCCTTATTGATCACAAGACCTGGTGCTAAAATCATTTGATCAAACGTTTTTTTCGGTCCTGATCCTGCAGTAAACTCTTTCGAGGTGAACGGGTCTCAGTTTCGACGTCATATGAATCGTCGTTGACTTCATTCAGCTCACATCTTCTGAGCAATAGTCGAAATTCAACAATTTTAGAACGATTTTATCTTAAAAATGATTGGCACAAGCCGAACGATATGGCAATATCTCCATCAGCATCTCTAATGTTGGGTTACTGATATTCTCCAGCGCCTGAGACGCTAGTCTTCTTCGTAACATTCTTGGTAACGTCTACGTCAATCATAAACGGTTGATTTATTCATACAAGACAGGGAAAACCAACATGTTGCACTTTATTCCATTTCAATGTTGAAGATTCCATGGATGGAACAAGTCAGGAATACAACCGTCCTTCAACTTCTGGACACCGTAAAAACATGTACAATTGAGTACTCTGGACACAACATTCGTGGACCAAAGTATCGCCTTCTGCAGACCAGCATGGATGGACAAGTATAGGGTAAACGATGGTTGGGAAGAACGAAGTTGTCTGACTCCGAAATATTTCCGCAACTGGATCGGATTGGGAGCTCCAGAATTGTTCCAGCTCGTAAAAAATAGACAATATGGAGAAAAACCATGGACATGAAAACGGACTCGAAGAAGAAACCAGGTGAAACCTTTTCAATGTCCAATAATAAAATAAGCAGCCAAGATGGCTGCCAATGTCAATATACGCCAGGGACAAGCGTAACATAACAATAACAAATCGTTGTGACAATTGAACTTGAATACGCACCGTAAAATAAAGATATCTGCTAATTTTTGGATCGAACCTCGTACATATGCTCATCCATGAGCATATGATTTATAATAATTTTTTTTATTATTTCATAGACGTTCCGAAAAAGCAATTTAGGTGTTATTCATCTTTGCCGTATTTCAATGACCTTAGGGGATAACGTTGAAACACGGAATGTGGGCGACGTGTTACGATTTATTCCGGGTGATGTGACAATCTGTCGCCATACTAAATCCGAACGGTTTCAGGATACCGTATACCACATTAAAGGAGACAGTTTCATGGTACCGAGTTAAAACTAAGGAATAATGCGAAAATAAAATGCTTATTAATAGGATAGACAGAATGGTAGATTGAAATAGTTGTGGAAAATCGTGGCATTGAACTTCAAGTGTTTAGGGGGCAAAAACCTGATAGTTATCCTTCGGGATTAGAGTGCAGTTATGCGATGTCAAACAAATTGATTCACAGGACACAACAATACGGAAGTATGCTTGATAACTTAATTGCATAGACGTTAGACGTCGACTCAAGTAGGTAAGTCTGAGCGCGAGGTTTGAGATTATGTGACAATTTTATGTGACTTTACCTTGGTTAGTCTTGCATGGATCAGGTGGCCAGCACACGGTTCACACAAAGAGACACATAACAAAAGTGTCAGCTCGTTGATCGTGGGATAATTTACATGATTCACTGAATATTTTTAGCATTTCAGCAAGTGCAACACTCGGGGGATTTGGACAATTGGTGTACGCTCTCATTGGACCGCGACAGCATTTGTTATAGCAGACTGTGCAAATGGATAAGTGCTAGGTAACTAAGCTGACTTAGCCAGTGGTGGGCAAGGAGCCTGTCTTATTTTAGAGTAATTTTAGAACGCCGGTGGCGCCATCGGACGAAAGTGGGGAATCATCTCATATCAGCATCAATTTATAGGTTTGTGTTATAGGTGCGAAATGATCGCCTATCGCTCCACATATTTCGCCACTGATGCTGTATAAAATAATAGAGTCGATTCTAATTAGACGCCGTGTTAATAACATTAACCCTCTGGCTGCTGAAATACGATATTTTTTAATAGAGAGCAACAAAAAAAGTGTCAAGATTATGGATAATAAAAATAATTTAGTTCACGAATATGTAAACGAGAATAATAATTGATTTGTGACTAAATTTATTAATCATCCAAATATTAATAAAGAAATGTATGGTTCCATTTGTAATTGTAATTCTTTTATCACAATCCCATGAAAAAATGACTAAAACTTAATCATAGCAAACGATACATAATTCCACATAAAAAGTAATTAAATTTCAGCTTAATTTTATTTAAAATGCTGTCGAGAATATCTCACCGTTGAAGAATTCCAGCCACATGTAATTTTTCATCAGCCTCCTACATAAACAAATATGTTGATGGTGAGACTGAATTAATATATTTAGCATGTGAATTTATATGCGGCTCGTTTTATTGTAAGAAATTACAACTTGGGGTAAAATTTTGGGAAAAAATTCACAGGAAAATAAATATTACAGTACGGATTATTACAAATGCACATCGGTTTATTCGCAACTCAAAGATCTAAAAATCCTCCCTCTTAAAGACCTTATTAAAAATATGTCACTTCCTTCTACGATATTCTCTATAAATTTACAGATATAATCCCATACATTTCCTCCCTCGCTAACTATGACCCTAAATATTCCTAATACCCTACCTAAAACAGTTTTACTTCCCACTAAAAAAAAGAAAAGATGATAACATAAATAATTCAAATCGGACCTTTTGTTTTCCATTTTAAAACAATCATCTTCAACTCAGCTTCAAACAGTTGTAAAATCATCAATTTATCAGGAACTTTTAGCTTGATTCTCTTCTTTCGTATGTATAAAATATAAAAGCTACTAACGGCTTTGTTGCTTCTGTGTCAAGTTCATCAATGTTACTTGTTAAGATAGCTTTCTGTAATTTTTACATTTCCTCAGTTTTTTCTACCCTTTACTTTACATTTATCTTGTTTTTCTGTTTGTTTCTTATTCTGCTTTTTCATATTGTAACGTGGGAGTCTCAGGATTCGATATGGATATGACGTTGGATGCAACGAGACACAAATTCATATAGACAGCACCTTTATTTATCAGAAATACAGCAAATGATTCAGCCTTGCCGACCCGAGGATTACATCATCACAATTGATAAATCGAATAGGAGATTTTTAACGATTTTAATGATAGCAGACTACCAAAGTGCACTGCTTTCTACCCGGGAAGGCTGTCTCCTTACATGATTAAAGGGGCTTTAACTGACTCTAAGGGCAACAGACTCTGGAGGCAGGAATGACCATGACAGGTGTCGATTAAGTCACTCTCATAAATACGTATGCATAGTATAGGAAACCCTTTGAGAGCCCCCCAAATGCTGTTAACCACTTGAGTCAGAAACTCACTAGTGAGTTACAATGCGTTTGTCAGGAAACTATTGTAGAATGCGAAGGGTATGTTTAGCGTCATAGATCACGTAATACGGATTATGCATTTAAATCAAAGATTATATCAAAATGTTAAACTTATGTTATGCGTAATATAGGACTGGACGAAGACTATTTCATTGGGTTATACAACTTTACGTTATACGGAAGTCTACTGTATTATTTATGCATGTGTACATAAATGTTTTATTCACGATCACAAATGGCTTACACTAAGAATTAAAATAACTGCTTCAAATACTTATGAATAAAAACGACAAATCAAACAAATAATTATGTTTATTTATTTATTAAACAAAATAAAAAAAGAGTAAAACGCAGCATGAAGATACACGAACCTTTAAATAGTTTTTTTTATTTAAATTATTTTTTATTATAAAAATGCATAATTTATATATCTTTATCTGATTATTTACATAAATATACATGTATTAGATCCATTAATCCTTTAAAATGGATACGATGAACAAAATCGTTGTATAAAAATTTACAAACAATAGAACAAGTTATATTACAATTAAAATGTACAGGCATATAAATAAACACCCATCCCTCGCTTAACACGGTTTGTTTTGTTAAAAAAAAAAAAATTTCGATTAAATCTTGCTTTGTAGACATGCGCACAGTTGCGGGAATTCCCAAGAATAACGGTTAGGGTATATCTGGACGACAACTGTCCATTTTAAATGTAAATTTAAATGTAAAAAACAATAGTACACCTGAAATAAACATCCTTTTTCCATGTTCATAATGTTTCCAAAAATATTCAGTTCTACTTACATATTTCTTTAATATTTTTAAAAAAGGGCGTATCCTCTCCTTTTCATATATTTGTTAGTAACACGGTTTAACACGGTTTCGTTTAACACGGTGATCTAGCAGAACCTATGATCCGTGTTAAGCGAGAATGGGTGTATATTAAACATTAGAAAAAAAACAATATTTAAGTTCGGATTTATCCCGTTAAAGTTATTCGTCTATACCATCGATAGAAATTATATAAAAATTCATATATATTCGGTGGGAAATTATGGATATGACTTTTGAATGAAAATAAGTATTTAGTGACATCCCGTTTTTACATGCCCGGATTTCACGTTTTATCGCTATTTGTGAGTTTTATTTTAGTACATTTAGAATTCGCCTTTACGTTTTTTATTTCCATAATTTCAAGATAAGGCCCTGCACATTGCGTCTCGATTAATTATTGAAGGAATTACTGCATCAAATGACTGGATAGGCAATTTCAAGAAGAGACACACTTTGCGGGGAATCTCAAAGTGTTGATTTGGAGATCGGCTGAAATTGGAAGCAGACGGTTGAGCCTACTCTAATTGCAGACTATGCTCCAAAGATATTATTAAGGCTGATGAAACAGGACTGTTTTCAATGATCTTCCCACGAAGACATTGGCCTTTAAGATTAAATCTTGTCATGGAGTAAAATTAAGTAAAAACAGGCTAACTGTTTTTTTGATTACAAACTCAGATGTCAGTGAGAAGTTTCCCCTGTTAGTAATCGGAAAAGCACAAAAACCTTTGTGCTTCAAAAATGTTAAGTCAATACCGAAAAAATATGCAGCAAATAAAATAACACGGATAACTTCAAAATTCTTTGAAAAACAACTTTTAAGCTTCGATGCTTTGATGAGAGCTAAGAAAAGAAAAATTATCTTGTTCCTAGATAGATGTCCTGCTCATCCAGCAAATTTAACAATGAGGAATATAAATAAGCTTTTTTCCCTTCAAACCATTGGTCTTGAATTGGGAAATATAAGATACTAGCGATGAGAGCCTCGGCGGAGCCTGGTCAAAAATATTAGTAGAGAAGATATTACATACAATGAACAAATTTCTACCAAAACTTTACAAAATTACATAGACCTCGACATTAATGTGATGACATCTGATGTTATCCTCATCATGGTGCTAGATGTGAGTACAGGGTAGGAGTCATCGGGGGCATCCTAAAGGAAACTGGTTCCGGGAAGCATCCGCGAGACGACATGCCAGGCTGGTCACTGTGGCTTATGCTCCGGAAACTAACGGACTTTCCGTTGACGGATGGAGCGTCGTTAGGCGCTTCCTAAGTGGGTGATCCTGGTCTATCATCCGAAAGGGAAGTGCAATCGATCCCCCAGTCAACCCTTGCGTCTAGATGATGAATAGCACGGAGGCTGACGCGGAACATCCTTAATTTTAGAGTGAGGGATGGAGTGTGCGGAAGTGGCAACCCGGCACAATTCTGCCCATTGGCAGCCTTGCAGTGCTGGGCGCGAGCATGGCGGGGAGGGAGTTGATCCCTCATTCCGTGATGTGAAACCAAAGCTCTTTGCAAGTGTAGATGCGGATCTGGTGTGAAGTCGCTCCCGACCTTACTCAGTCTTCCTTCTTGCTGGTTCACCAAGTCATGCATGTTGAGTTTGATGTGTCCAAGTTACCACATCCACGAAAAGTAATCCGACGAAGAATTATCTGATGAAAAAGAGGTAATAATCCATCCAATTTCAACAAAAAAAAATGAGGCATATTTAGGGCCTTAAAAACTATTTTACTAGCATTGAAAACGTACAAGACGAAACTTTCTTATCGAAAGAGCTGTAAATCAGTGCAAAAACGTAAAAACGGGGTCTCACTGTACATAAAAAATATGATTAGCGGCGATTGAAGTGTTGTTAATATAAAATAAAAGTTATTTACGCGATGGCAATATTGTCAACGACCGTGCTAAACCAATTGAAGAGCACTGTTTTCATACTCAAATTCTGTATAATACGTGAAACGACCATTTTCAACCAATTATTTATAACGTCCGTACGTTTATCGTCGGTATTTTGATTTTTCAATAATACATTCACGAGCAAAGACCAATTCTCGGCATTCCCGGGATTATTCTGGATCGCTTTTTGTGCTAGCACTTTGCTACGTTTGTAATTTCCCGCTAATAATTCGGATACGCATGCCAGTTTCAACGTCGACGCAAACTTAATCGGGCTGCCGTAGAGCAACGTTTTTTTACTGCTGATGTTCACGATGGCCAGTTCGTGCGTCGATATTCTAGACATTAATTGCCACACGTGAGGATTGTTTGGTGTAGTTTTAATATATTTACATAGATATTTAATACTGGATTTGGCGCTTTCGAATTTAAATAGCATGTATGCATATAGGATACATCTGTGAAGCGGATCGAACGCGGTGCGGTAGGATCTATCGAGCAAAACGAAAGAGAGGTATGCCAGGCTCCGATCTGAGAAAAGTAAACTCTTCGCGCATAAAGCCAACGTGGCGTCGACAATCAAACTCGTCGGTTGTAAATCGATGCATTGAAAAATTAACAATTCTGCATGTTCCTTTTCGTTGCAAATGAAAGCGATATTCGCTAAAGCAATCAATATTTCTGCTCTGGTGTTGTCGGTTACCGCATAATACTCTAACGCTTTAATATATGTGAAATAAGCGTCTTTTATTTGATCGTTCTTCAAATAACATTCAGCTAATAAGCAGACCGAGTTATAATCGAGTTCGGATATGGATTTAATCGTGTCTATGGCCGATGGATAGTGGTCGATTTTTAAGTACAATCGTCCGAGGTTTAATAATACAACGTTTCTGTATTCAGCACTGACATACTTGAGCGATTTGACAAAAGCTCCGATGGCGCTGTTGAATCGACCCAATTTTTCCAGCAATATCCCATAAATATTCAAACTACACGCATTGTCTCCGTCAAACTCGTTATACATTGATATAAGATCGCAGGAGTCGGGTATAGCGTGCATATGTTCGATCGAATATGTGATACTCGATCCGATATGCGGTTCCGCTAGTTTATTAGATAATAAGTAAGCATATCCGAGACTGCTCTCTCTGTGAAAGCCTAGCTGTGACGCATGTCGAAATAAATCAAGGGCCTCGTCATTACCGATCGATTCGGCAATCAACGCTTGACCGATCCAACTTTGAATGAAAGAAGGATTCGACTCTTGGGCTTTCATAAAAGTACGGTTCGCCATTAAGGTATTGCCGGTAATTAAATAGAACACGCCTAAATTGCTCCAAAGGGTGGGATTGCACGGATCGAGATCTAGCGCTTTGATAAAAGCGTGTTGGGCTAGTGCATACTTCTTTATTTCCTCCGAAGAACATATTATACCCAACAAATTCCAATGTTGCCAATTTTTCATTTCATAACCTATACATTTCTGCGTCATAACGTAGGCTTTCTTCGCGTATACAATATTTTTAGAGAATTTAAAATATTTAAAATACGTAGTGGCCAACTCGTGATAGAAATAGCTATTGGGAGTGTTCGATATACTAATAGCTTTTTCGATGCACTGCATCGCCAATAGGTACATATCACAAATCAAATATTTTCTAGTCGTTTCCTGCACCATATCTGGACTAAAATACAACCAGCAATACTTGGGCGGAAGATTTGTTATGATCGTGATCGCTTGGTACAAAATTCTCCATAAACAACTCAAATTTGGATTTTGTTGAATGGCGATAGAAACCAAATCGATGGATTCTTGGGCGTTATCCCTAGCCAATCCGTAAAAATTTTTAGAGAGCTTCTCCTGGGCGATGCACAATTTAACTTCGGCCAATCCTTTCAAAGCCGGTAGGTATTTACCGTCTGATATTTTTAGAAAAGTATTCAAAGAGTTATCCAGCATACCGAGCATATATTCTATCGTAGCAATTTGAATGTAACAATATTTTCTTCCCGGATCCATATCGATAACTTTGTTGAAGCACTTGAGCGCTGAAGTGTACGATCCGCGAGAGAAATACGCCTCGGCCAACATATCCCAAGCATCGATATCCGAGGGGTTCAATCGAATATACACTCTCCAGTTGCCGATGGCTTCGTCCCACTGCTCCAAAGCAAGATAATGAAGACCCAATTGGAGCCAAATCCATTGAAACGGCACGGGATTCAAATTGAATACGGAATCCGTCAACATTTTCAATAATTCGTAATTGGAGCCCCAGTCTTTGAGCGTTACATAAATCTTACTTAATAATTGTCCGGCTAGACTGCACTCGGGATTCAACTCGAGGGCTTTGCGAAAGCATTTCTTTGCCTTTTCTAAAATATCTTCGCGTAGCATATAACATTCTCCGAGCAACACATAAGTAGTGTAGTTGTGCGACTCTATACTCGCCGCATGTATCAAAATTTGTACGGCATTATTCAAATCGTTGCGTTCCTTATACAGCTTCCCTAATAACGTGCAACAAGATACGTCGTTCGTATTCTGAAGTAGTAATGTTAAAGCTTCATCTGTTTTACCACACTTGTACAATAACGTGGCGGTGAGGGACGGAAGAAGTTTCGAATTTCTCAGTTTATTAAGACAATCTTTGGCTTCCGAATATAATTGCAATTTTATGTACGCATGAAAGAGCGCGATATATTCGGGTTCGGTGAGAGGAACATCTTGAGCTTTACTCAGTTTAATAGCATTGGAACACTGCTTTTCGTCTTCTTGCATTGCCAACGATGTCAAAAGTACAGATTTGGCACATCTACAATATGAAGCATCGGGATGGTTAATCAACCGCTTCATTGCAACTTCGGCTTCCGACCATCTACCGAGAGCTATACAGCAATGACCGTATAGTAACGGGAATAGAGGATTATTTTTATTTTGATTTTTTACTGCGACACTAATATTGTATGCTATCAATGCCTCTTTTCGAATGAGATGAATAATACTGTTGGTCACTTGTCCAATATGAGAGTTTGGATCGTTTGCCATAAAATCTTCCAATATGTTTTCGATCAGATCGAGATCAACGACAAACTCTGATTTTAAAATGTAAACCTGGCAAAAGGATTTGCAAAGGAATTCTCTCAAGATTGTCGAATCATGAGTTTGTAAAAGCTTTACGCCGGTCTTGAACATTTCATCGTAGCCCTTATTCACGTACATGCACTGCAGGTACGAATTGCAAATTTTTTCAATCAACTCGGTGTACGGGATGATATCGATGACTCTTCCGAACAACAGTAAAAATTCTTCCCACGGAATATCCGTTATACTATTCAATGTTTTAATTAAATGTATGTAGATAACATCTCGCTCTGCTGGCCTAGTTTCTTTGACGGCAGCATCGTATAGTATGTTAGCACATTTTGTACATTCGCCGATTTTGAGAGCTGCGTTGTATATGTTGTTACAAACGGAATCACAAGTTTCGGGGTCAATTTCCAAAATTTTGGCATAAATATCCACCAGAGCCCTCAAGCTTTCGTCGTCTGCTCGTTTTTCATAAAATTTTGCTAGTCCATGGTAGGCCAACGGCGTTGTGTCCTTAATTGATATGGCTTTATGGAATACTGCCTTCGCTTCTATTCTGTCTTGAAGAGCTGCTCCAAGTAAAACGAGAGCCATGTAACTATTTTTCTTGATACGTAACGCATTTTGACAATGTTCAATAGCGGCAGGGAACTGTTTTGCGGCAATGGCCGTTCTCGCCTCTTTCAGGAAATTGTCAAATTCGCTCATTTTATCTGAAAATACGTAATAATATTTTATACACATGTAAAAATATAATTTTAACAATATAAAAATATAAATTAAATGGTTTTAAGAAAATGACATTCTAAATATACAAAGGTTATTATTTTGCAGTATAACAAATCAAGAATTTTCAATTTTTTTTGAATTATAATAGAGAGGAGGATTCTGAGAGGGATATTTGGTGCCGTATTCGACAACAGGGAATGGCGTATCCGAAGCAACGAGGAGCTGTACCGACTACACAAGGATATACCGGTCACAGCTATCATCAGAGCGGCCAGACTCTGGTAGGCCGGTCACAGGAAGATGAAGGCTGAGGTGGTTGGACTGTGTACAGCAGGACACATCATTGAAACTTACCGGAAGCGACGTGGCGGCAGACCGGATAAAATGTAGAATGTTAATGGATATGGCCAGGGCTCTACAATAGAGCTGTTGCACATATGACGATGATCTATAATCAGAGAGTTGTTATGGTAGTTAATTATTGAATAAATAATCACTAAATTCAAATAAATGCATAAAAATTATATGATACATCCAAGTATTTAACTAAACATTTAGAATATTTAAATGCGCTTAAGAAATTTAATTTACGAAGAGGTAGTGTGTACGCAAATTACGTGTCAACCGATACTACGCGTTATGATCGGCTGCAACCGTTACGACATTGTATCTGCGAATCGCCCTATAGGCATGTGTTAACATTGTTTTGATGGGTTTGATTAGGACTATAAAAAATAATAATATACGTGGGGTTCCACTGTAGTCAATATGAAAATGATTGAATATTTCATGCAACATAACCTCAAAACATTATCATTCATAACATTATGGGGCAAACGTCGATAATTTTTTATCACTTTATTAGATGCTATTCGCATAACAAGGAGTTGATTGTATTTACGAGAGCTTCGGTAGTAAAAGTGAATGTACAAGTATTAAACTTTTGACATATATGTGCGATATAACATATTTAAAAATATTGCAACGTTTTACCAAAAAGAAAAAGAAAGCCCGCTTATTATTAGACAGGATTATGGGATTTAAACGCGTAATCATTGTATATTTTACAAGTGTCGAGTAAATATTTACCGCCGTTTGACACGTCCAAATATGACACCGAACGACCATAGATAAGCCAATACGTCCAAACACAACGCAAAACGACCATAGACACCCCGACGCGTCTAAACACAATGCAGAACGACCGCAGATACGACGAACGGTTTTATTAAACATTTGACCACCATGGCTAAAAGTGTGCGTGTGGATTGGGCCCCGTCCATTTTTCTCTTTATATGTATGATTTCGACTGAGTTTCTCATAAAATAAACACATTTATAAATTAATTGTACATATTCAATGAGATTATAATTTTTCGCTATCACCCTCGGCACAGTCACAGCGCTGGCATAATGCTCGTATTTAAACAGCCGAGTGGTTAGCAGATTTTGAGAAAAAAAAATGTAATAATAGAAGTAAGATAAAATTGAATAAAAATAGGAAATCGTAAAACAGTTCAAATATGAATAGCTATGTACATGTATAACAGTCACATGTTTTTTTAACATTTAAAAAAGCATAACAAGAAATGAAAAGAGAAAACAGGTATTTAGAAAAATAAATGTAAAGATAAAGTGTTATATACAAGTAAAAGCAAATAATGAAATAGCAGAGGAGATATAAAAATTACACAAAGCTAACTTAACAGGTAACATTGACGAACCAAATACGATTCAATTGTTTTAAAATGGAAAACAAGGGGTCTGAGTTAAACTATTTTTGTTATCTACTTTTTTTAGTGGAAAGTAATTGGATAATATTGGTGGGATTTGATACATTTATTTTAAACAGAATAAAATGCCTGTGTCTTTAAATGATTGATTTGAATTATTTATTTGTCCCATCCCTTTTGAAAGTTATACCGAAAAGTATGCCGAAGGCGGCGAAAGTTGATGAGGTAATTTTTTCAAATTTCTATAGTTTTGTATTAAAATAATGTGTACAAATTTTAAAATAAATTATCTATAACGTATAAAGAAATAATTTATTGTATTTATAAAACGGCATTTTCGAGTCGCGAATGTAAACACGGAGTAGCTGGGCGGAAAGGCGTCGGTTCGGGTGCGTCCGCAGGCCAGGATGAGAGGCTCCGCATGAAGCTGCTGGAGAGCAGCCGCTTCGAGGCGGTGAACTCCGCGCTCAGCATCCAGACGGGCGACTGCGCCATCTCGGGTCGCATCGAGTCCTATTCGTGCAAGTTGGCGGGGCCCGACAAGGTGCTCTACAAGCGGCTCGCGGCCGACGGTGGCCCCCACGACTTGCAGGCGCTCTCGCCCTCGTACAGGTGCGCATCCCTCGCCCCTAGCCCTCCGTTCCACCGCTGTTTACCAACAATCTAAATATACACTTTCACCCCCACCCAACAAAGGATGTTGTTTATAGAGAATATTCTTGTTTATTTCCATCACCATTCTGATGTCAAAAATGGAAATTTCCCCGTACTATGTTTTTTTGCATCTTCTTTTGTCACCAAAGTGAACAAAGAGCTTGCATAATATGTGATGTTAGCGAATGACAGATTAGTAAATGTCAGTTATATAAACAATAGACAAACAAAAACGGCTATGCTATTTTACAATTTACACATATCCGCAAATTTGCAGAAGGTCTCTAAAAATATTACCGCTTGATTATTGCCGACAATTAGTCATTCGAGTATTTGTCATCGGGGAAACGCAATCCAATCTTGCAAATTAAAGAATGAATCAAACGAATGATACACAAATAAGTCAAATAATTCAAGCGCTCGCATATATTCAGTAATATTCAGTGAATCATTCTCGTAATCATCATTAGAATAATGTTAAATAATTTCAAATTCATCGTTCTCTGAACGATTGATTTCTTCAATCCAGCGTCTCGAAATTATAATCTCGTGATACATTTTGATTGATAGTTTTGACAAACATTTGACATGAAATTCTGCAACTTAATGATAATTATTAGATGAAACATGAAATTAATAAAAATATATTTTATGCGGGTCGTTAAATTGTAGCTTGTAAGCCAATGGCGAAGATAAATCACGGCAATAGTAATATTGATGATCGTGAATATTGTTATCGCATCAACTATAGCTAATATGTTTATACGAAAATAACATATTTATCTTTGAAGCCCAAATTATAATTTATTATTCATTTAGTACAATTCCGTTTGTTGACATTATTTTTATCTTTTTAACCGACTCATAATTGCTTAAGAAAATATGAATGTATCATTTGATATAAACATAAGTTAACTGATTATATCTTGTTATTGGCTTAGTGATGATTACATTTTGAGGAAAGTGCATTGATAATTCCCGGTATTTTTCCATTCGCCATTTATTTTGAGAAATTGGTACGTTAGCAATTTTTATCTATATCGAGCTCTGTCATTTACGTTTAATAAACACATGATATGATTTTTATCTTAATATTTATCATTGCGTGTATAATATTGTGTACTTACTAGACAAATAACAAGTAAATATACGATTATTATTAGCTTTTACAAATATATAGAGTAAAAAATACAATTATACTTAATCGCGACCTGTTAATGTAATATTTGTTTTTTTTATATGTTATAACTAATGGGAATATTTAAAAATTTCAGTCGGAGTTTATCAGGAGATGAAGAGGGAATGCTATGCGATACCATCTCGAGGAAGACGTTGTTTTATTTGAAAGCGACCTTAAATTCGGCGTTTCACGATTATGATTTTTCAAATGCCAAGGTATGACAAATTTAATCACATCGGCTTTGTATCGTAATTTATCAATTTCAATTTTGTTGTTTTGAAATTATTGTATAATCAAGGCATTCCAATTGACCATGTTTATTATCTGTATTCATTTTTTTCGATTTATACTGTCGAGGTAATGAATAATCTCGCTCTATTTGTTTATTCGATGATTTTCTTATTCTGCTTTTGGTTTCACCAAGTCTACAGTCGGTCTGTAGCGAAGATTCTATTCTTTTTCTGCTTACGTTGAGGATCACCAGCTTCAGCGGCGTAAAGAAGTTACGCAAAACTGCAGCACTAGCGAGAGCAAAGTCTGCTAATTGAGGCCATTGCGGGAACGAAGTCAGTGCTTTGCGGCATTGGAGAAAGCGTGTTCTTGCCCGACGAGCATACCCAGCTCAGTCGGTATTTTCGGTCTGATACTAGGGATTCAACAGTAAACCCGGACTCTCCTTGAGCCCTATTTATACACCAAAACGGCTCCCATTCCGTGATATTGTCGTCGCTTTCAGATGCATGTCTATTATTATATTTCGGCCTGCGATCGAAACAAAGCAGCTGGTCCAGGTAGTTGGTCATGGCCTATTCATTCCGAGGGTATTCCATTAGCAGACATCCTAAATAATTTACGTTGTTGTCAAAATTACAAAAATCATTCAATCAATAGTTATTATAATTTGCCGAAGTAACAGAGGCAACTAGGGAATCCAATCCCGGGATCCCGCACAATTTTTGATACTTTTTCGGGAAACTCAAATCATTATGCTAGTGACTTGGATGTTCATTCGACAACACACTCATCTCTGTATCATATATGATTTTACGAGCGGCAGATTTGCAAAAAAAATCTGCTAAATATGAGTGCGATCCATTTTCAGGGCTTTTCCCTCCAAAACTAGTACACATGCTAATGCCAAAACTACTAAACTGATCAAAGGTTCTTCAAAAGTGAATTGAAAAAAAAATCAGTAGTCCCGATAGTATGCGTTGAACATTTGCTAATAGAGTTCACATGGAAATGAATACCCCTCGGTCAAGTGCCTGGATCGGCCGATAGCTGGGGGGAAGACACTTCCTTTTCTGTAACATAACACAAGCGAATTGCGATGTAAGGCGAAGTGTGCTGGTCGTTGCTCTCCTCTTGACTGGTCAAGGAGTCAGCTTTCGAATGTCAGAGTCAAATTCTTAACTGCCTGGATTGGTCATCTACCTGGATCGGCTTCGGGATGCTAGCTTATTTGTTTTAACCTCATGCAAAAATATATGAATAACATGATACATCTGAGTGTGACGAGAATATCATCAAATTTTGGACTGGCTGGACTGGAAGGGGAATAGTTCTGGTGTACAAATAGAGCTTCCCGAGTCCTGTATGTCAGAGTCCGGACAATTGAAACCTGAGTTGATCATGAGATTCTGATTGAGCTACAGTAAACCCTCTATAACGTCAAGATAGGTTCCACATTATAGGGGGTTAAGGTTTTTCAATTTTTATTTTTTGATTTGAAGGAAATCAGTAAATCAAACATTTTCATTTTTCTTTTTTTTGGACATTTTTACGTGTTTACCAGCGCAAATGACTTCACTCGAGCGATATACTTTCGTATTTTGGCTGACGTAATCTTCCCGCAACTTTCAACAATTAATTTTATAAAAGTATAAAATATTTTTATGAAAATTCTAATTAGCGTTTTAAAAAATGTACGTTATAGGTGGGGTTTACTGTATTTACGTTTGTCAGAAAAGAACACTCTCTAATAAAAGAAAATTGGTGACCTTATACACCACCTTTACTATATTGGACAACATTGGCTGCAATAGCCATCATATCATCTCTACACGCCGACTGAGGAATCGGCGACATCCAAATTTGCAGCCATTGAATCACTAATTATCATCCAATTGCACAAATGTCATATATTTCTAAGATATGTTGAAACGATAAAACAATATATAAAAACAGAAAAAAGGAGTCAGATAATCTATCTAAAAACTTTTCGAGAATTCTTGTCGAGAAAGAATTCTTTCTCGAGAATTTCTCAAAAAGTTTCCTATTTTTTGTATTTCTCGAGGTTATAAAATTTACGAAAAATACACCTATCCCTCGATTTACACGGTTCTTTTTTTGCATATTTTCGCTTTTACACGGTTTTTTAAAAAAAAAGTTAAAAATAAATGTTGAAAATAATCAATAATAATCATTTTATTTGTTCGTGCCCCCACTGTAGGTATGCATTTGTTGTATGCATTTTCGTCGTTCATCCTTGACTTTAGCGCCAGCTACAGCGATGCAAATTGTGTTTGAGTTTTTTAACCCAGATGCCAAAAAACATTTAAATGAAAAAGGACTGCCTTTCAAAGTTATTTTTAATTGACAATGCACCGGGTCATCCACAAGATCTACAGCATGAGAATGTCTTAAAATATTTAAAAAACAACCAAATTATGCGTTTTTTGTGTACTTTTCGATTTACACGGTTTTACATTGAAAAATATACAATTTCGATTTACACGTTTTTCTCAGGAACCTATCTACCGTGTAAATCGGGGGATAGGTGTACTTTCAATATTTCGTAGTACCAAAGTATTTCTCGAGAATTGTCGGGAAAAAAAGTGAGAATTCCCTTTTC
Source organism: Philopotamus ludificatus (assembly GCA_022495035.1). Taxonomy (NCBI): domain Eukaryota; kingdom Metazoa; phylum Arthropoda; class Insecta; order Trichoptera; family Philopotamidae; genus Philopotamus; species Philopotamus ludificatus. The sequence continues at coordinate 10,940 of JAGXCT010036315.1, read as the reverse complement.
TCGAGAAATAAAAAATGTCGAAAAATAGTCATTGATTTTCTGTAAAAAAAATTAACATAAATTTTTTAGTAAAAATCATTTATTATTGTGAAGATATTCCAATATTTAATCAATTTTCTGGCAAATTCATTAAATGGATTAAATTCGGTGGTTGTCATTAACGAGTTCGTCGCCACAAAACCACTAAAAAAAGATATGCAAAAGGTTTAATTTGAAATGCATGTTATTTGTTTTTTAGAGTCATGAGTTCAGTAAAGAGCCCTCGTTGCAATGGATTATGCAACAGGTGGACGGCAACTTGAGCGCCGTTGCCGGCGAGCAATATCGAGGATTGCGCGGGGCGCTATGGGCGGCCATCAACGATGAAATTGTTATGAAGGACTGCGACATATACAGTTATAACATTGATCTAGCGTCTGATCCGTTCGGCGAACCGGGATGTCTTTGGTCTTTTAATTATTTTCTATATAATAAAAAACTAAAGAGGATTGTGTTTTTCACCTGCAGGGCAATCAAGTGAGCGTACATTTATTTATTGAAAATTAATCAATCGTCCGTATATAATTACTAATTTTATATTGCTTTCAGTCCGATATACGCGGCCGATTCGGGCGTTGATTTTGCGATGGACGAAGACGAAGAGCTGTATTGAGAGGTTAATAGGATGCGAAATTTAAAAAGATAAAGTTTTTGAAAATACTTAAATTCACTCGTATTATTGGGTTTGAAACATTTTTATTGGCCCTACCGTTGTTTACGTTTACACAGTCCGAAATGCGGCGATTGAAATTGTTCATTTACGCGACTGTGAACGTGTAAAGCGTACGATTAACAATAGCTCTACAGATGAGATCATATTTTTTTGAAGCCTTAGATATAGATGTAATTTTAATTTACTAAAAGTAATTTATTATGCGACTGTATAATTTATTGTACCATATTCCAGTCAAATGAGTTCTATGTTTTTTTCTGATGGAATCGTGTTGATTATATGTAATCATTCAATTATAAGTTTATTATGATGTGCACATAATTAAATATGTGCATTTAATGTTCAAAATAAACGTGCGATCTAATCCTCATCCTTAAATTCTGCTTTAAATCTCGATTCAGAAGCAGTGTTTAATTTTTTATGTCAAATTCTGTGAACACATTTTCCGCTAGAACAAAAATTCATATATTTATTGCCCGTAAAAAGATAAATAATATTTGCGAGGGTATTTTTTATTAGAAAATAATAATTACTCGACGTCCTATCATCATCATCACCCTCATAGGTGCAACAGCGCTATTGTAGAGCTCTGGCCTCATCCAACACCCTTCTCCATTTTATCCGGTCTGCCGCTTAGCCTTGGTCTTCCTTTTCTTCGAGGGCAGGAAGGCTTGTTAGCCATAAGCCTTTTTGGCGGCTGACTGTCCTGCATCCTTGATACGTGTCCACCGGAGTCTGTCCACTCTGAAGACAGCTGTGACCGGTATATCCTCGTATAGTCCGTACAGCTCCAAATATTTTCCTCAGAATCTTCCTCTCGCTCATCTTGTTTTGTCAAAGCCCAACTTTCTGATCTGTATGTTAGGACGAGCCTGATGAGGGTCTTGTAGAGCTTGACTTTGCTCTTCTTTGAAAGGAATCTCGACCGTAGATGCTTTTGAAGTCCAAAGTAGGCACCCGTTTGCCAGCATAATTCTTCTCCGTACTTTAAATTAGTTTCATTGTTATTCGTAATAAGTGAGCCGAGATATGTGAATTCCTGGACGTCCTCGAGGCTGTACTCTTCGACTCTCAGGGGTTCAAGGGTTCGTCCTTGGCATATGGGGATGTATTTCGTCCTATAAATTCTAGGCCGCTCTCATTATTCACTCCTTGGGAGCCGTCCGAGATCTGGCCACAACGTCTATGTCGTCCGCATATGACTTATCATTTAGCATAAAATATTTGTTTTTGTGATATATAATAAATATATTCATAAATAAATTTATTTAGTCTAGCCCGAGGGATTAAACCGTGTCGAATGGGAGGAATGAAAACTCTAAACGAGACTTATTTATTGACCGCCCACCGATGTTATGGTTTTTTTTCTTTAATAAGGAATCAATGTACCTGATGCTGTATAAATAATGTCAATATATATTTTATAATATATCCTCGATAATAAGTAAATTAAAATAGTTAAATCTCGTTAAGTGCAAAGAGAAATTGTGATATTTTTTGAGCCGATACTTTTTTGATATTGTCTCAGGTACACGGGGGAAAATGTGTTGCAAGAATTTGTTTAACGCCCGACGTTTTCTTAGGAAAATTACTTACAGTTTTAAATATTTAACTCGTATTAATTGAAATTTTATTATGGGTAATATTTTTAATTAAATATCATTACTTTGTTATTTAAACGTAATGTTTAATGTCGATAGACTTGCAACAAGCTATTCGATATACGGTTAATTAATAATAAACTTGTAGTTGATTCACATATAATTTTTTTATTACATTCAATAATGCATTACGATAAATTTATTTATATTTTGCTCGATTTTTATATGTATTGAGCAAATTTAAATATTTTTTCGAACGTAACATGAATTACATATCCTGTAAAATACTGGAATACCGACTTTTATAATGGTTTATTTATTATCACTCTAATATTATAATTGCATATATGCCGTTATAATATATAATAATAAATAAAGCTGTATAAAAGTCGTGCCGTTTTAAAAATAACGACTACTTCTTTTTGTTATATATTGGTTTGCAAAAGTTGAAAATCATTTTTAAATTTGAACAAATAGTTGTAAATTTAAATCTTCGCAACTCTATTTTAACGATTAATATTAATTATTTAATGGACTACACAGCCAATGTTATGGTTTTCATTCTTTAAGTACATTTGTATGTAATTATATTATTTTGACAATCAAATATTTTGTGTAGGAATAATTATAAAATACAATAATTTGAATAAAAAAAAGTTTAATTTAGATACAAGCTTAAATTTTATCTCATACGTTTGGGTCGATACCGTCGATAGATTAGAATTTAAATAAATTTAATGTGTAAATATATTGTAGACCGATATAAAGATCTCCAAAGTTTATAAATATATATATATATAATTTTATGGTGTGCATCAACACTTGCATTGATGTATCTATGCTAGTTTAAAGAATCTCTAATACGAGGAGTTTTGTTAGATGAATGTATAATACGATATATCAATTACATTATTAATTTCTGCTTGTTTATATTTATAATTATTCAAAATTATATTTTTTAATCTGCAAATAAACGCCCGTGGTAAAGATATATTCAATTCATAGCCCGATTGTGTAATAAATAAATAGTAATATATTTAATTATATTTTTTATTTTGTAACATGTGCATTTTTAACATATCGTGTAAAAAAATATTCTTTGTTGCAATTTCTAGTTGTGGAATAAATCCATTGTAAAATGCACAACATTCTGAAATAGTGTTAATTAAATGTAAAAATATATATATATAAATATAAAAATTGTATATAAAATATGTACTTAATTATTAGAAAATAATATAATATTTGGTTGAAAACCGCTGATTTTAATTTTAAAGCTCCGCCCATTTGGTGGATATAATATGAACTTGTGCTGAAAATTTGTTGAACGCGTGATAAAATTGATTTAAGAATATTTTTCTGATTTTATATTAGGAGGACCGAAGAGTCATCAAAATTTCTTTGATGCACTCAAAGAACGACGGCAAAACAAAGCAGTGAAAAAAATTATGTTTACGGGGATATTTTGAAACTAAACAAGTGTCATCAGTGGTTAAAAGGTTTAAAAATGGAAATAGGAATCTCAAAGATGTCGCACGAAAAGGACCACCCCAAAAATTAGTTGATCATATCCTGAAGGCGACAGTGGATTCAGATCCTCGTCAAACAATTAAGGAATTATCATTGAAGATTGGCTGTCCATGGTCTACAGTTCAGGATCATCTTCGTTGCATAGGAAAATTGTACAGGCAAGGAATATGGGTTCTCCATGAATTGTCGGAGACGGTGCTCGATCAACGGCGTACCATCTGCGCGTCACTTTGGTCTCGGTATGAAGCCGATCCGTTTTTGTGGCGAGTTGTAACTGGAGATGAGAAGCGCCATTACATTGGCCTGTAGAGGCTCTAGAGTTCTTGGTGGTTTACGCCATGGCAACGGAGCCTTGGCAATCACCGTCCAGGACAATGCGGAGACATTTCTAGACGCCCTAATATTGAAGGACAGTACTAACAATGACTCACCAGCACATTACTTAATTCGCCAACTGTCATCATTGCCACTAACAAGTACTAACAATACTGACAACAGTCCCCCGCCAACAGCTACAGAAGTAGGAGCCATCATTAACAGTCTTCGTCCTGGCAAAGCGCCGGGTTTCGATCGCCTCGACAACATCATAAGAAAGGTCTGGGGTCTCTAAAATCGTGATCTATGTTTTTTCGTTTTGTTTCGAAAACGGTATCTTCCCCGATTGTTGGAAACTCGGACTTTTAACGTGCATTCCTAAAGCAAAATATGTTAAACCCCTCTCAGACCCCAAAGCCTATAGGCCAATCACACACTTTCCGGCATTTGGCAAAATGCTGGATATAATCATCGCATCTAAACTTTCTGAGTTCTTTACTAAAAATGAACCACTGTCCGACCGACAATTTGGATTTATGCCGCGACGTTCTACGGAAGATGCCATTCACACGAGTCTCTACCATGTAAATGCATCCAAATTTCAAGACTCTTTTGATAACGCCTGGTGACCAAGGATACTCGCCAAACTTAGGGTTCGGGGTATCCCAAATAACTTGTACAGCCATATACAAAGCTACTTCTGCAACCGTAGCGTATTTTTTCTAACCAGTTGCTCGATACAGGCGAACCCCCAATTACACTACTCCGAATTACGCGCTGAGTTGAAATATTCGCCGCAAATCCCCCAATTGCGCGGTCGCATTCACATACAGTCAAACGCTATTAGCCGCTTGTGTATTCACACGTACAGGCTATACGCGACACAGCCGACGTAGCTTCACTCCCCACCATACCCACTCGATTTTGTGTAACCTGTGTTAGTGGGGATTAACTGTAATTCGCTGTCGCATCAATTTAATTCAGTGCCCGCAAGGGTCTGTGTTGGGACCACGTTGTGAGAATGTCCTCCGCGGATCTACCTACTAAAAAATTAGCTTATTAATGACTGTCACATTATTGGGCGTATGCCGAAGGACTTTACCTTTGCTTGCTGCTGGCTCTCGAAGTCTTATGGAGAGCTGCCGATATCGCATCAAGATGCGACGAGGTAATCCTCTCAAGGGTCCCTTCACGCCCTCCCCATTTCACGCTTAATAACAAGAAAGTTCAATGTCTCCATCAGTACCTGTACATTGCTGGATGAACACGGGCCGCTACTCTTTGTTTATAAAAGCGGTTGGACAAACCGCGACATTTGCCTATAATTCCATATTCTGTGGATTGTAGGGCACGAAATACGCTGGGCGACTCGCTGTCTGCTGCCACATATTAGTAGAATCCTTTTATCGGGGCAGCGCCCGCCCCTCCTTAATCTTATTCGCGCTTATCGCACTTCTTCAACGGCTTCACTATTGCTGGCGTCCTTCCGTTCGACCTTGAAATCCAGCTGAGGGCAGTCAGTTTTTGCTTGAAAAAAAACAGTCCTCTTGTTGTCGGGTCAGTCAGTCAATTCCTGACTGGCCACGGTAATTTCAAGGCTAAACTTAAAGAGTTTAACCTTGTAGCATTTCCACATTGCTGGTGTGGGCACGTCTTGTGATTACAGGATTACAGGATTGAGGATTATAGTCACGTTCTGTGGTCCAGTCCTTACCTGGACGTTGCGCATAGCGACCTACTCTATGCTGTCCGATGCGGCATTTCTCCTGCGGGTCTCCCAGTGGAGGGCCCTATCGGACACATGGATCTGTTCAGCGGTGTAATTTGCTAGCAGCATTTGTTCGCATCACTTTCGAGAGTTGCAGTAAAGCCATTTCTCTCATTTCTCTCTCATTTCTTAAAAAAAAAAAGTCTAGAATCCACTATAACATCACGCCGCTTCAAGAAAAAAAAAAACTGCTTTTGTTGCACCGATTGAACCGGCCCCAAGCCGGTATATGCGGTGTGGGTGGATGGCAAGGGATGGAACTGTGTCGGACCGGTCTGACACAGCTTCATCCTGGGTACAAAATAATACAATAATCCTTGATTGACCTTGAAATCCAGCCGAGGGCCGTCAGTTTTTGCTTGAAAAAAAACAGTCCCGTTGTCGGTGCCACTACAATCACTCAAACAAGGGCGAATCTTTGGCCCATCTTAAATCACGCGTCTGCGAATTGGCTCTTGACCAGTGGCAGGATAGGTGGGATTCCTCCCCCAAAGGGGGGACTACATATATCTTCTTTCCCGATATCAAAGCCAGGCTTAGTTGTAGCTGGTTTTTCAGACAGTTAATTACTGACAGTTCTTCAGTCAGTAATTTCAAGGCTAAACTTAAAGAGTTTAACCATGTAGCATCTCCATATTGCTGGAGTGGGTACGTCTGTCAGGATTACAGTCACGTTCTGTGGTCCTGTCCTTACCTGGACGCTGCCTGTCACGACCTACTCCATGCTGTCCGATGTGGCATTTTTCCTACGTTCTACCGGTGAAGGGCCCTATCGGGCACATGGACCCGGTTAGCAGGGTTATTTGCTACAGGGCATTTTCTTGCTTTGCATTGACCATCGGAGAGTTGTGCAAGGCAACTTTCCCTCTCTTCCTTTTCTTAAGAATTTTTAGTATTATATTTTAACATCACGCGTTTCAAGAAAAAAACTGCTTTTGTTGCACCGATTAAACCGGCCCTAAGCCGGTATATGCTGTGTGGGTGGATGGCAAGGGATGGAACTGTGTCGGACCGGTCTGACACAGCTTCATCCTGATTAAAAAAAAATATATACAATAATCCTAAATAACAATAAAGGTTCTTGTTACTGTGTGATAGGATTTTTCTGGAATTATACACTATGAATTGCTTGATCCATGAAACATAAGGGAGCTTGGAATGGAACTTTTAACTCATCTACCCCATTCACCGATTCTCGCACCGTTGAATTACCACCTTTTCAGATCGTTAGAGCGTACATTAAGAGATAAACAATTTAATAATTTTGAAGGAATGAAAATGCATTTGGAAAAGTTTTTCAATTAAAAATCTAAGGACTTTTTTACACAGGGAATCAAACAACTGCCTTTAATCTGGCAAAAAGTGTTGATTAGTAATTAAGATTTTTTTAACAATGTATGTTTTTGTTGTCAGCAAAAAATGGTTTTAATTACTTTTCGGTCCCCCTAATAGATTGTGAACTTAAACAATGTGAATCGATATATTTGAAAGCATATTCATTGCATTTTTATTGATTATTCGTCTCCATACATTTTGTGCAGAAGTGTGAAGTATGACCAAGACGCGCTTAGAATCTGCAATAGAAAATAAATACATCAAACTCGGTAATTCTTTAATATGTATAGCGAGAGATTTAAGGTAAATAAATACGCTGGAAAATGTTTCCATCGAAACGGTAGTAAAATTCAGAGCCGATATGTAAAGTTCTTGCGAAGCTCTGACTTGCAATCTCATCACGGCATTTTTGTGAGAGCGCGTCGAAGACTCCCATCCGCTGCTGTAAGCCGCTAATTTTATTCCTTCATTCTGAAATAGTACCACCAATTAATAAACTGTTTTTGGATACACATTAAATCTATAAACTCACTTCATCCTTGAGTTTGTCGCCGTAATAACACATTAAACCTATTTCGACCACAGCGACGACTATAAAAAATGCATGTTTCGGGATTTTCTCGGGTGGAGCAATCTGAAAGCAATGGTTGTGGTGATCAAATAGTTTTATCGATTACAGACTTTAATAAAGAATGTATTTGCTAAAAACGTATACATTTTACTCACAATCATTGATATTAATTGAAAACATATCATAAAAGAGCTGGTTGCCAAGTTTATAAATAATACGGTTGTAAATATCTCCTCTAATGATTTCACTGCTCTGAAAAATAGAAAGTATTTTATTAATTTGAAATTTGATTAACCGGCTTTGGCCGATGGGGTCTATTTTGTATGAAAAAAGACCCCAAACATTTCAAGTCATGATAAATTCTTCGACAATGCCTAGATATTTGTTTTAAAAATGGATTTATATAAGAATAAAAATAGTTATTCATGATATGCTTCATAATTTGGTTATTTTTATTAATCAATATGACGCGTAAGTGACGTGCAAACTCGACGATATTCCGCCGCGACTGGGGCATGCTCCCGATTCGGCGGATATGGTTTTACCACTTGCATAGCACGATGTTTTTTCTCGCTCGCACTTGCACATGCGCGATGTTTTTTCTCGCTCGTATCCGACACTGAGCGAAAAAAACATCGCTCGCGTGGCAACTGTCGTGAATATTGTTGCTTTTTTTTTAACAGTTACGGACAATTGCGTTCATTGATTATTTATATTTATTCTTTAGACTTTTTTAGATAAATATAAAACGTTGGGGACATGTAGGATTTATATTAAAAAAGTTGGGGTCCCAAATAGACCCCACCTTCGGCTCATAAGGCGCGCGCCTTATGAGATTAATTCCGCCACTATAAATAACTTCCAAAACTAGGTAGGCGTAGAAACATGTACGTGTCTTCGCCAATATATCACAATATAATTTCTTAACTAAAATAATACACCCCTGAAAAATATGTACGTATTTATCTGTATATCTGCCCTCTAACGGATTTCTCTCCACAGAACCAGTATACCCTGAGAAGGAAACCCCTAAACGGTTGACCGATAAATAGTTTAGTCTTTGAGGAGGTGTTTATCATGATGAAAGGGTTGCTATTGTGGGACAAGGTCTATAATCACTGCTGACTCGTTATAAGCAGATAACGCCTAGAGAAGATGAGAATGAATACCGAGACAAAATCCCTCCTACTGGATACAGTCGGGAGGGTAAAATCCGATATCAACATAGCTAGAAGATACACTTCCAATGCCAGCAATGGCCAAGAGAGGGAAAACTCTTACCACTCTATAAAAAACAGCATACCAAGACGGTATGGGTCCCGCGGTATGGACACAAAAGGGGAGCCCTCATGTCACGTGTGAGATTCAGGTTCTTTTGGCCTCGACTACTATTCGAGAGTCTTTTAACGCCCATACACATTTTTAAATTTATTATAACATCTTGATTTCTTACATAAAAATTTGGTTGTGTTTATCGACAACTCTTTTCAATGTCGCTTCCAAATCGGTAATCCTCTCATACTCTTCAGCCTCCTCCTCTCGATTATTCAGCATTCGTATTTCTCGTTGAATCAATTGCAATTGTAAACAAAAGTGGCATACCAATATGCAGATGAGGGCATCGCCAGTTGAATGCAGAGTACAAACGAAGTATCCTGTACAAATATAATAGATTAATTATTTATTACACGATCAATAAATTAAAACGATGGACACTGAATATTATAAAAATACCCGCAAACCATTGGCTTATGTAGGTCAACGCGTAAGCGTACCATGTTCCCAGAACATCGTAAGGAAGCCACATTTCGTATATCAAAAGCAGGTTATCGTTCCATTGACGGTCGGAATGGAAGAAATTCTTCATAACTAGGTTGTATATGAGAATTCCTATAGGTATACATGACCACAACGAGACCAGAGATAACATTTGAAGGACGTAGAAGTCGCAGAATTTTTTCCCTTTGCCGACGTAGTGAATCATGAGTTTTTTTATGTGCAGGTTGTCGGGATTTGGCCACATGGCCCTCACTGTTTCTACGACACCCAAGAATTTATCTCTGTTCTTGGCCATGAGGACTCCTTTGTAACTACCCATTACCGTCAGCAAGGTACAGGGCATCATTTCTGCAACGCGAAGTATTGTTTCCTTGTTAAACTTTTTAAAAATGACATAATAGTACATGGCCTCCATGAATAAAAAAAATACTGACAGCGTTATGTTGAACATGAAAAAACAACTAAAAAGAACAAAATGCTTAATTATATATACACAATTGTAAATAATAGTTGAACGAAATATTTAGTAAGTACGATTGTAATCTGAGATATCGTTTGCTTCTAGTCGTTTCCTTTTTATGCAAATCACACAATCCCGCACAAAGATTAATCAGTTTACTGAGCATTTCAAAGCCGTCGTAAAATTCAATCTTAACATCTTTCAGCTTCTGTAATTCGACTTTTTTCTGTTCCTCAGTTACCTCTTCAGATTTCATCTTGCCAGCAAAAATAATAGTGAAAAATGTATTTGTTTTATTCATTTATATATTAAGTATAATACAAAGAATTTTAAATGAACCTATCCATCATTCCATAGCGTTTAACTAGGTGTATGAAAAATATCACTAAAAATTAAATATTATAAATAAAATAAATTATCGCATCTTAGAATATTATAACAACATTTTTGTGGAACCATATGATTGTGTTAAACAGTCAACCCTCCTATAGCGCTCCCTGCTATGCAGCGGCGTGTACGACAAACCCTCCTAGAGTCCTTCCAACAAAATTTTTAATAAAATATTAAATCTTCAAGGTCTAATATCTAATATCTAACACATTATCACACGAAATAAATGTTAATGGTCTTTGTTTGACAACTAAATATTACACCCGCACGTGAACATACTAAAAATAGAACAGGGTCATTTAAAATACGTGAATGGAAATTGTTTAATGTATTGATTTCGTTCAATTTACAAAATAAAATTAAAAAACCCAACACCATATTTTGTATGCTCTAGTTAGTCATCTATAGAGCAAGTTTCTATAGCGTGATCACAATCTTGGCGTTATAGGAGGCATGATAAGTGTATACAAAAATATAAT
>JAGXCT010036314.1:49243-82385 GCA_022495035.1 Philopotamus ludificatus | reverse complement strand
AAGAAGATCGGAAGGAGGGACCCCTTCCTCTGAGGCAAATGCGTCATTACCTCAGAGAAAGAACTCCTTAAGTAGTGTCGTTCTTCAGTCTAGACTTGCTTAAAACATGTCCCAGCTAGGGTTGACATCTTTTTCCGGGACAATTCCGGAACATATTGTTGAAACTTCACCAGATTCTCTTTGAAGATCCTTCTCTAAGCTTTGCAATGCTACGTGTGGTCTGTACTTCTGTATGGTTGCGAGACATGGACGTTGTTGGTAGCGAACAATAACCGACTGGAAGCGTTTGAAACACGTCAAGAATATAACCGACCTTCAATTTCTTCACAAGGAACGAAGACACCGCCAAAACACGTAAAATGGTGTAATTTGGACACAACATTCACGGACCAAAAAAAATAACGCCTTCTGGTGGTTGGGAAGAAAGAGACAATCTTCCTTTGGATTAAAAGTGAACTTTTCAAAGCTGGAAAATTATAATCAAATCCGCTCAATAGCTGGTAGAAGAGTTCTATCTCGTTGACAAAATTGACGAATTCACAAAACTACCTTGGTTGATCGTATCATTTTGCAAAGGAATCAAACCCACTGAATATTCTAAGAACAAGGCATTCAATAACTCCTCAAGGAGTTATTGCTTTGCTCTCTGAAACATGCTCTAACCGAATGTTTCACTTCTTTCGGTAACTTGGGAGTGAGTGAAAATATCCTCTTAGGTCTGAGGATTATGGTCATTCTTGTTCTTGTCTCTTCAGGATTCTCTACATTCTGCATCCCGTATCGCAGCTACTACGGTGAAGCCTGTGGCGGTCTTCACTTGGTCGCTCTAGCGGGTGGACACCCTGCGTCCTTGTACGTTTCTAAGCGCGACTAGCTTCTCCAGGCTATCGTTTCTTCTGGCGAGATGCCTAAAGTGTCGAAGAATCCTTTTGAGATATATGGTCGAAAGTCGGTCTTGTTTGTAGTTAGTTCCCCATTTCTTTTAGGACAGACACGATTGTGCGTTTAGCGGTCCATGGTATTCTCAGCAGACGTCGCCAACACCACATTTCAAAGGCGTCAATTTTCTTTTTCATATTTTCCTTTATGGTCCAGGTTTCTACGCCGTAAATAAAAATTGAGAATACCAGATTCTGCACTAAACGTTTTTTTGTCTTTTTGGATATCCCCCTGTTCGTTGATAGCTTTGACATCGCATTTTTAGCCATCCCTATTCGTCTTATCTTATCTCCGGCTCACAATTTCCGTTACTCGTAAGTAGTGATCCGCGATATAGAAATTCTTCAACCACCTCCATATCCGGAAGATTAACTGATCTGGATAGCTGATTACTCCTGTCGATGATCATCAGCTTGGTTTTTACCTTTTTTCAGATCGGTCATTTCTTCTTCGTTGGTGGCTATCAATGCCCATTGTCCGCATATCTAAGATTTGAAATAGACTGAAAATATGGAGGAATGTATTCCATATTTGACTGATGCGTTGTCAGCACTATGAGTACTTATATTTCGAAGGGTTGTAAATTATTGCAATAGAAAGAAGCAATTGCAATGCAAGTGATATTGCTTTCAATTACTTGACAATCCCAGCCTATTCGGGACGGTTGGCAAACCTAGCTCTAACCCATTTACGAGTATAAAAAAGCAACAGTACAGCAAATGCAGTAAAAAATGTGGATGAAGTGTTAGGAATATTCGCAAGCGCATATAATGATTATGTAAATATGAACAAGCCCACCTCATTAGGACATGGTTAAGAAAGACTTCCGTATCCTCCACACTCTCCCGACATTACTCCTTCAAAGATCATTTATTCCAAAGCTTCCAAAATTTCATTGATGGAAAATAATACAATTCGATAGTAGATAGGGAATGGATCGTCTCCGATTCTTCGCTAAGAGTTGTGCTTGTTTTTGTTCTCATTTGAAGTTCTTGAAAATAAAGATATCATCGACAAAGCGATTTCAGGCTAAAACTTAGTTTTCGAAAAAAATAAATAAATAATAATCAACCTTGATTAAACGAACAGAGATTCTCTCGTTGCCCCGAGGGAGGGTATCGCTTACTTTGGGAAATCACTAGTCCACAGGGGGCCAAAGAGTAGAATTAGATTAGAGGAGTTACAAGGGATCGTCCGTAGTGCGCATCAAAGGAAAACTTTTCTACGAAGGCCGTTGAAAATTTGGCAAAATTTCGCTGGGGATCCCGTATACAACAAAGTCTACGTGGTGCAACGATCCAATGAGCAATCCCTCGGAGCGAGATCCTCAGTCACATTGTTGGTGGTCGAACAACAGCACAATAGATAGAATTTGACATTGTGTTTGCGGTCATGTAATCGAATTAATTACCCCTGTCTGAACAAATTTGGACAAATCTAATGGGATTCCCGCACTAAGAGCATTAGCGAAACGAATTAAATCAAGTTACGGACAAACGGCCATGTCTGGAATAGTACATATCCTGGTTGATTTTAGCTGATGGCCTATCGCTGATATTTAAGCGATACGCCCTGATTACGATTTGTGCCAGGGTTCAATCCGTTTAGATCTGGACAAAATGGCGGGCAGGGGTTGATTGGCTGCATTGGTAGCGCCGGTGCACGCGGTGGGTGCCGTATGGAGGTCAGATCCGAAACCGGGACGAGGCTGTGGCTACCATGACAACTGGGATGGAGATGCGAGCGCCTGCCTACCCATCCACCTATCGGGTTGACCTAAAACATGGAGATGGGACGCCCAGGCAGCGGCGGCCCGGCGAAGAATGCATTTGGCTCTGTATTCAATTTTTAAATAAATACTAAACTATTAGTTGAAACTCAGTGCAATTACCAACCGCGTTATCGGAGACCAAATCTTTTTCGAGAAATCGATAGACATGGCAATAAAGTGTATGGTTAATATGCGTATTTTTATTCTAAAAATAAAATAATTGACATTATCGTTTTTTAGATAATTAAATTATTTTCATTGTATCTATTTTCTGACAATATTACAGAAGCAGGCGCAATACGGGAACCGAGATAAATACATTTTTGATAATACAAGAATGTTAAGCCAGTGCATCTCGATATCATCTCAATCTCTCAGATACAATTGCGCTCACATTCACGCAAAAATTAAATTATTTCTTTCAATATAAAACTGATGAAAAAACGAATTTCGTTTTAGTACTGTTTTTTTTGTTTAACCTAGCCTAGATGGGGTATATTTGGGCGAATAACTCTCATATTATAGACCCCACATGTCACAAACTTTTTGTATTTGTCTAAAACAGTCCAAAGAATAAATAATCATTGTTCTTTATTGTGTGCAATTGTGAAAAAATAAATAAAAACAACAATATTCGCTTATGTTGCTACGGGCGAGATGTTTTTTCTCGCTCGCATCCGGTACGATGTGCCAAGTGCGAGTGAAACCGACTAATGACACGTGCCGCAAGAACTCAGTAGGCGGCGTGTTCTCAGTCTGCGGCGAGACATCGCCGAGTACGCGTGTCATTTACGCGTCATATTGATTAGTAATCTAAAATATCAAATTATGCAGCATATAATGAATAACTATTTTTATGCTTCGATTAATCCATTTAAAAAAAATGGATGAAGAATTCTTCAATATCTTGAATTAGCTTGGGGTCCCTGAGATACCCCCTTCGGACGACGCGGTTGTTTTTGAGCGACCGTGACGGATGGGTATAAATGGAATGTTAGAATTGAACTTATAACTCCAGCAAGGGTCATATCCGATTCCCTACATATAATTAATCGACGGGCTGGTCAATACGCTACAAGAAGAAATAGATTAACTGTAGTGTTTGCTGTTTTATTGCATTCGATGAGGAAGATTTGTATTGCTCTTTTGTAGAACCTTAGAAACTGAATCGTAAAACAGAAACGTTGAATGAACCGAGAAGCATGAATATAACGAATTATACATGACAGAGAACGTAGTTCTATGGTTTTTACACAAAGACCAAACACTTATAAATAACATAGAAGCCAGCGGTAGCTGGGCAGAAGAACTTTCTTGGTTGTGAAATATCCACAATTGAATCTGGCTAAGGTACTGTAAATTATTATCTAGAAAATTGACACGTCTAAAAGGTGAGAAAAAACAGATTTCTGTACGACAAAGAAAACGAGAACAAAAAAACATAGGTCGGATGAAATGGCATCTAGTGAACTGTGTCATACGTTTGAATAACAGTGTTGAGACCTTGAAGGCACAGCTGTCATCCACTGCGTACTACCAAGATGCACTTATTCAGATGAATGGAGAGTGGTTTTTCTCCAAATTAATATATATTTTTATTAGGTCATCCCGAAAGAAATCCATTATTTTCGCACGCTCTCGTTTGAATACAGTTTGCGTCCAGATACGGCGAAGATAGCACCTCTAAGATTTTTCTTAAAAGTAAATTGAAAGTATGGCATGGAACGTTTTGAGCGGGAAATAGTTCGCCGCAAAAGCCTGTAACGTATTGCTTGCGTCATCATGTCACATAACTCACAGGCCATGTATAAATATGGGGCACATTTCGGCCTATCATCAGATTCGCTCTCGCCGTCATGGCAGATAAATCTCCGTGATTTTTTACGAGAATTACGGATAATTCCGAGAAAATTATGAATTCAGGGAATTCTTTATAATACTGGCTAGGGGATATGTAAAAGGTTAATATGTTTAATAAAAAATATTGGGTATTGTGTGGGTAATTTAGCGCGTTGGAGATTTCAATACATCTGAATTAATATTATAATAAACCAGTGTCGTGGTTTGACACTGAGGGGAATATTAGTATAAGAGATTCTCAGTATAAGAGATCACCGTATCTCGTTTTAAACGAGTCTTGAGAACTATTAGTATTAATATTATGAGAGATATTTATATCATAATTTGCCAGCCACGAGACACTCACTCACTGAGCTTATGGGCCTTGCCAGATTCCTGAATGGCCGGTCGAGGCCAAAGGAACCTGAGTCTCACAGGTGACGTGAGGGCTCCCCTTTCGTGTCCATACCGCGGAGACCCAAGCCGTCTCAGCATGCGGTTTTTTTGTAAATAGTTTCCCTCTCTTGGCCAATGTAGGGATTGGACGTACATCTTCTACCCTGTTGGTATCGAATTTTACCCTCTTGTGTCCAGGCGGTCCCCTCGAAGGAAGGAAGAGGAGCGAAAGTATCGTGACTAGACCAATTATTGGTCAACAGATTAGGGTTTTCCTTCCCAAGTATACTGGCTCTCTGGTGAAAAATCCGTTAGACCAGATTTGTTTATCTATCTCTCATTTTTAAATGTCCACCGTGTCTCGTTTTACACGAGTCTTAAGAACGTATATTTATAAATACAGTTGACGCCCCAATTACACTATCCCGAATTAAACGCTGAGTTGAAATATTCGCCGCCAACCCCCAACTTGTACGGTCGCATTCACGCCGTTGCATTGCGACGAATACATACAAGGCCGACTATTCATTTGACAGGTTCGGCTGCACACACACAGCCGGGCGGCCGTCTGTGCGGTGCATACAGTCAAACGTTGGCTAGCGTCTGTGTATTCGACACGTGCCAGGCTTTACCCCCAATAACACTATCCCAACTTACACGGTCCCGATTTTAGTGTTAGTAGGGGTTAACTGTACAGTTATAGGTGGAGTCGACGTTATAGAAAAAACCGCCGAAAACGTTATAGGGGGGAACGTTGTGGGAGTGTACGCGTTAGGGGGTTTACTGTAATATATAGGAGATGTATTATTTTATCTCAAATATACTGGAACAGCGTGATTTGCGACAAACCCACGGCGTATGCCGCTGAAATTGCGCCGTGTTTCCAGTTATTTTCTTATTATCTCGGTTTCAGGGCCGTAAGCCGGCACGGCCTCGCACAATTTTACATGTGCGCCGTTATCATTTACCATTCGGAGAATTTCTTCGGCCGAAAATAGGCATCGGGAGCCCCTACACAAACCCCGCCGACTCCCACGTGCCGGCAATTCCAGCGACGAAAACACCGAATTTAATAATGTACACGTGAATGAGCCGGGGCCGTAGTAAGCAGCAGACTCACCGCAGCCCTATCAGCGGCAGATGCGAGGGCGGACGGTCCGGGGGCGCCTCGTTACACCACTCCGGAAACTGCTGGCGGAATTCCTCGAAGTCTCCTGCAAAAACAAATTTAGAACGTCAATACACAGCCTAAATATACATGCGCACGTGTCACACGCGCGCAAAAAAAATCATCGAATCACGACGGAAATTGAATTTTCAATTATCCTATGTTTTTAATATCGCCGTTTGTTTGAGTGCGCACGATACGAAGAAGGCGAGGGTGGGCGAAGATGTTTGTAAACATTTTTCCAATATTTCCCTGATACTCATTATTGTGTTTAGAGACGCGTGCCTCGTGCGACACGTGCCCAGGGCACTATCTCGTTTGTGCTCCGGCTCCGGTATAAAAATAATATTTAAAAAATATGTATTATAATAACGCCCTAGGGTTATTCCCTTTTAGATGCGGATAAACGAAAACAACGCAATGCCTAATAATAAAATTGTGTTATGGATCGGGCTTCCGCGGGGCACCGTGTAAATCGAAACAGTGCCTTATCTCTCCATTATGGAATTGCGGGAAAAGCACCTGGGAAACTTAATCAATAAAATGTATAACGCTTTCTAAAATCAACCAACTTGTATCTACGTACATACTATAAATTTAATATTTATTCGCTTCTGCTGCCAAGGGCGCGATGTTTTCTCTCGCTCGCATCCGGTACGATGTGGCGAGTGCGAGTGAAAGGTACGAATAACACGTCAGTCTGCGTCACATCGCCGAGAGCTTTGTCATTTACGTGACATATTAATTAGTTAAAAAATCAATTTAAATATTTACCAAATTATGAATTCATAGAATAATTCATAACATCTTGATTTAAAATGATTGGGGTCCCCCCTGAGACACCCCATTCGGACGACGCGGTTGTTTTCGAGCCGCCGTAACGGATATACAATAGAAATAAAAATAGCTTAACAAGAAAAAGTGTATATTTTAAAGAGAATTTGAATTAAATAAATTTTCCGACGTTTTCCACTGAATTTTATTACGTCATAGATGTTAAACACCAACAATTGTGGGAACATATTCAATTTGACTTTTGTTAAATTAGAGTAGGGATCAAATACAGTTAACCCTTCTATAGCGCCGGGATAGGGATCACGCTATAGAAATTCGCACTATAAAAGACTAGGCACCCATACAAAATTTAGGGTTAAGTTTTTTAAAATAAAACTCTAAACTGAACCTATTTTGTAAACATCAAACGATTATGTTTTATTTAACTTTTTAGGCATTGGCCATTTTGCGTCTTGTAGAAAACCGCGCAGTAGAATTAAGCACTATATGAGGGATAGTCGCACACGCCGCTCAATAAGAGGGTTGACTGTATAATTGTATTAGTTTCAATATTAATAAAATACATTTCCTACGATTTTTTCACGAAGCGGAATGGTACCTTTAGTTTAAAGGACGAAACGGAACGGCGAGCCAGTGCGTTCCGGTACTTTTGAATCGTACAACCCCTTTCAATAACAAATAGTGCTAAATTACTGTTGTACATTTACGATTTATCAAATGCGTATTTGATACATCGATAAGATAAGTCAAAAGTAAAATGATTGTTATCAAATGTTTACTTATATGAATTCTTGAAAAATTGTTGATATAAATTATTTACTTAAATACGTTTCTGTTTGGGTTGTAATAATAGTATTGATTATAAATATCATTATACATTATATCCAATAATATATTAATATTATTCTAGAGGTTATCGGAAAAGCCTCAATGTTTACAATAAAAGTAAGAGAATTATCATTGTATTCTAGGAAAATGAATAGAATATTATGGATATATGTATTTCATTTAAATTTGCTTTAAAAAAAGACATTTTTATACATATAATATTTTCCATCAGTTTTTCTTTAGCTGTTCTATAAATTGGATTCTAGAGTACCCTCGGGTCTCTTTCGTGCGTATCTTTTTAAGATTAAGAAAAATATATATTTTCGACTGTATTAAAGATAATGAACAACACATTGTACTTTATTGTGTTTTTTTTTGTTAAAGTTCTATATTTATATCTCAAATTCAAAGAATAAAGCAAACAATAATTGAGTAATTATTATTTTATAATAATACTTCAAATAGAAAAACTTTATGAACTCTTATATCTACCGTATAAAAGGTTTAATATTTAAAATGTAAATTAATTAAACCCAAGTCTATTTTAATGCGATAAATACGATCTACAGAAAACAGCAAAAAAATTAAATCGCATAAAACAATACTCGACTCCCATAGAAACATGGATAAATTTCATGATTTTAAAAAACCGTATAAAACTGAAACAATGACTGAAAATGTAACAAAAATCGCATAAAAAAGTTATCTAAACTATCGTAACTATGACATTGCTCGGTATGATTTGTAAACTGGTTCGAAGTCGAGCTCATGATACAGCTTTTAACCTAGCCATGTCGATGGGGTATATTTGGGACCCCAAGTTTTTGACTCTTCTCGAATAACTCTTCCGATATAAATCCCACATGTCCCAAACTTTTTGCATTTGTCTAAAAAAGTCTAAATATAAATAATCATTGACCTCTATTGTCCGTAATTGCGAATTTTTTTTACAATGGCACGGGGGCGATGTTTTTTATCGCTCCGTATCAGATATGAGCGAGAAAAACATCGCGCATGTGCAATTGGGAGCGAGCAAAAATATTGTGCTGTGCCAATGAAGAAAAAAACATGACCCGACCGTCGCACTGTGCGCACGAAACCTCCGCGTCGCATTTATTTGTAGAAAAACTCAAAATTAGATCGATATTTTTTTATTTAATTACTAATATATATCACGAATAACTATTTTTATTCATAGAATAATCCATTCATTTTTAAATGTCGAAGAATTTATTGACTTGAAATGTTTAGGGTCTATTTGCATACATTAATTTCATTGAAAATAGACCCCATCGGCCAGCGGCGTTGGCTTCGAGCCGTCGTGACGGATCGATTAAGCTATATTTGAAAGTTCTTTCAGAATCTGGCATCAACAAGAAAATGATTTTCTAGTTCATTGTTTTCTTTTCCTTAACCCCTTGTGTGATTTGCCCGAATACAACTCGGGTAGGTATTTTGCTGAGTGATTTGCTCGAACTGGATTCGGGCACATCGTGCACGAAACTTTTTATAGTGATTTGCCCGAATCCAGCTCGGGTCATTGCCCCACCAGTCTAGAGAACAATTACCCACTTTTTTCCAAGAGGTTGACCACAGAAGTGGTTAATTATCATTTTCTGGTTCTTTGAAGACATTTGAAGTTAAACCAATAATAACTTAGTCATTCGAGGCAACTCCTCAATTATATCCTCAGGTAATTCATTGGCATCGCACTGAGAATGGGTATCGAAACCTTAAACCAGGGATGAGCAACCCGCGGTCAACGATTTTTTTTTAATCGTGTTATATCAAAACGGCATTGTATAAACCTGTGATATACGAGGGTAGGGTGTATTTCTATTAATGAGTATTTATTATAGTATTAAGGTTTATTTTGTTAATTTGAGTTCATCATTCATATTGTATTATCATAAGTTTGCACAACATTTTTAAATTTGTAGCTGGCCCGTTGTAAAAAAAGGTGGCTCATCCCCGATTTAAACAGTCCAACATTGTAAAAAGTCAAATTTTCCGAAACCCATTAACCATAACTTCAAATCCGCATAAAAAGAGACATGGGTATATATTTCCAATGCGTATGTATGACTAACTTTACGCATTCTGATACTGTCTTGAGCAAATATCTCACAAAATCAATGTGTTGACCCTTTTCCTGCTAAACAACGATATATCGTCGTTCGACCAAATTGATTGAAATGAACCGGCATTTAAATTTTGAAGCATATTGCAATTAAAAATCATATAAAATTATATGGAAACAATGAGATTTCGATTAATTTGACGAAATCTCGCGTTTGGCGGGGGCGAACTTTTTTACGCGGATCGCAAAGTATACCGCGCAAAAAAAGATTACGATACCGATCGCGGCTATAAATAGATTACGCGCGCTGCCGATAATACGACCCATTGAGCTAGAGCCCCCATTGCGAAAGCTTCATTTTTGTATCGGCCCCATAGTAATTTCGCGCGGCCCGGTCGATTCGCAAGCTTAATTTTCAATTGCGCGGCCCACACGCCCGCGCCATGAATGAAATAGTGCTATAGTAAACAGACGATCCTCATTTCTTTTGCATATTTCGGCGGCGGCGGGGCAGGGGGGGCGCAGGGCGTAATCCTTTCCCCCCGGGCGCCCCCTCGCCGCCGCTGGCATGAATCGGCGCCGCCGGAGCCGCAGGTGTGAAGCGCCGGCAGCTCAATGGGGGCGGAGGCTCGGCGCGCGCCGATCGATCGGCGGACCGGTCCATTCAGCGCGGGGGCGGCCGCTCCATTCACCGGCCCGCCTACGCCCCCGACACGCGCATGATGAATGACCCTGGGAAGGTCTTAGCGATTTAAGTGACAACCTTCCGCCGCCCCCGGGCCCCCGCCCCCCCTCGCCTTCACTCTCTACTCTCTCTGTGTGTCATCATCCCGCGAGACACAAATTAAAGGATCGTCGGTGGGCGTACGGCGTTCCCTTTTAATCCCATTGCGATGCAGACGTTCCGACCAGACCCAACTCGGAAACCGTTCGGGATCATCGCTCGATCGTACATCCGATCCCTTTGCCGATATTTCTACATTATAAAAAAGGAGAACGATAATCGTTGTTCAGCATTCGAAGGGTTAAGCGTATCATAAATAATATATTCGCATAACATATCGGCATGCAAATGAAAACAATATGAACAAAAATCCCGCGTATATTTAAAATATGACTTAAAAATACTATCATCTTAAGTTAATTCACGAAAGCAAAAAATAAAAATGATGAATGAACGTAATGACCGAGTGTAAATCTATACCAGTGGCATTCAACCGAGGTTTTATGGCACGTTTATTTTCAAACTATATTTTATAGTTGAAAAAATACGTTCGAGTAATTGAAAAACTTGGCAATGAAATGTTCGCAACGTTTTCCAACATTTTTTTTATATCAATTAAACGGAATATAATAATTTTTATCGACATTGACCTTGGGATAGTCATTCGACGTCTGCACAAACGTTTTTCTATTCAATCCAGTCCTCCTCAATGTCTCATTCACGGCTGCACTATGAAACAGAAACTCTTCATTGACGTTATATGAATGAATCGACGCGAAAAGAGACCAACAAGTTTCGACAATCGATGCAACTCCCCCTCGCTTGTATATCCATGACGTACAATCGCTCTAACTGAAAACCAGATAGTTGAATAGCGCATAATATTATGTTAATCAGTTTTTAATTCAAGCAATGCTAGATCAGTGTTTTTCAATATTTTCATCTTACGCCACACTTAAATCCGTTGCCAATTTTTGCGCTATGATGAAATTATACTCATCCTTCGGTAGATACGTTCCACGAAAAAGACGCGTAAATTAACACCGCGCAAAAAAATATTTGGAGCTAATATTTAATGCAAGGATGCCAAAAAAAACCGCGTAAAAAAAACATGATTAAATTGTATAATTTATTATTATTAAAAAAAATAAGTGATGTCGTCACGTCTGTAGCCATCTCGAGACAAAGTGATTTTAAACACTTTCGTAGATCAATGAAGGAGTTTTTATTGTGTTTTACGCCGGAATATTATCACAAATGAAAAACATTGCAAGTCACCGTGTGGTCTTGTATTAGGGGTACCCATAAGTAATGTCGTTTTTCCGATGCGCCATCTTTAAAATAGTCTCCTTTAGTCTGTTAGGCAGTAAGGACGTGTTATAAGTTTTCTCTTGTGTAGCGGCTACCTGCTCGTAGTCTTTAGACAAAAAAACGGTCTCTTTATCCCTCTGACGACAATGGGAGAGACGTGTCCATCGGAACAACATCTGCGGAGCTGTATACTTTTTCAATATCATTTGAAAGAAGCGTAGAAGCTACGGAAAGGATGGTTACGGTGACATATTGGATGTCAGGAAATACCAATGATGGTGAAAACAATTTAAATCTGATGATTTGTGTTTGGAAAACGATTCTCGTGGACGATCCGTCCAGGTGGATGAAGTAGCCGTAAACTCTGCAATCAAAGACGACCCGATGCTGACCATTAAAAAATGATCGGAAAAGGTCGGTACATTCTGGTCCAGTAATCAGAGGACCCTAAAGAAGTTGGGAAAGATTAAAGAATATGGTGTTTAGGTCCCACATGCATTCACGTGTGACCTCATGTTGCAAAATTGACGTGTGTAAAAATTCCGGATTTTGGATGGGTCCCCCGTGTTGCATCCTCCATACTCGCCGGATCTCGCACCATCTGACCTTTTACTTATTTCGTTCTATGGAACATCAAGAGATCAAAATTTCAATCCTTAGAAGAGGTGAATACAGCCCTTTCAGACTATTTTCAGTCAAAATCCGCAGAATGTGGCAGAAGGTTATAGATAACATGGGGAATTATTTTGTATAAGAAAAGTTAAATGGTTTTAAATTTCATTGAAAGAAAACGACATTGCTTATGGGTACTCCTAATAATATCGTCACTCAATTTATTGCTGTCTTGAAGTCACTAACAGTTTTTTTGAGATTCGGATAAACAAGTCGTGCAAGGTATTGTCTTCTAATATTGTCGAGTTTCGTCGGCACTAATTAATTACCTGGCCAGGTGTATATAAATTTTCTTCAATTATTCCCTTATGGCTCTTTAGCTTTTTTTATGCGTTAATAAGAAAAAATCCGCGTAAATCAGGGCAATCCTTCAATAACACAGTTTCGCTCTAACGCGCAATAAATCTAGAAGCATTCTTCCGAAACCTGATCTCATTGTAGATCTTGTCACTAGGAGATCCACAATGAGATGTTAAGGAATAGCAAAAAATGCAGATTTTTCAGAGCGTAAATAGAAGACGCAAATGATGAAATTTAATTGTATCGGCTCAGGATCTCATATAACACGGTACACGGCATTTTCTGGGAACCTATCTTGATGGTTCCCAGAAAATTTCTACCGTATTCATGCTGTTTTTCTTTTGATCTATTGATATATTGAAAATAATTGGATAACCTTCAAATGCTGATCGACGATAATTCTTCGACACTACACAGGCAAAGGGTTAAATCCATTATTACTAGATTTTCTCAAGAGTTTATGCGTTCACTGCTAGACATACGCCTTCTCTATTTAATTTATGTCATTTTAGGCCTTCTGAAACCAAAAAAGGGCATGCCGTATTTATGGCAAAGTCCAGAGTCCAGCGACTCATAAATTATCTTGTGCGCTTTTTCCACATATCTTTGTTTTAGCCTGCATCTTCAACTATTTTAATTTTAGCTCGCTCTATTGTTCAATCGAATAAGACGTTTAGTCTCAATGGTTCAACAGGTTTTTCTAGTGAAACTAAATCATAAACGAATAGGAAAATAGACAAAGGCTAAAAACCTAATTACAATGGTTTTTCTTGGTTGTATTGCTATTCAATGATTGTTTTTTTTTACCCGTAGACTGCTAAAGGGAGAAACATCTCGACAGATAAAACTTTAATGAGCTCCACAACTTTTAAAATGAGTCATCGTGCATTCGAACGCAATCCGCTGACGACAACACCTGATGCTTTGTTTACCGTGTACGCAGACTTTTTTTTGTAAATTTGTGCCATAACAGTGCGAACCTCCGGTTATTGCGAAACGTGACTCGGAGCCGTTTGACCAGGGCACACGTGTAAAACAAACGATGGAGAAAAGCAAAGCTTACGATAACAGTTGTTCCTTGTAAACCGACATTTTTAACAATCGCGATTGTTCGCTCGCGATCATTGTTCCACGGCGTTGGGCAAATATTTTATATAACAATGTGGTTATGCGCGTTCATTTATTCAATTAGGGAAAACAACGCTGTTTCCTCTGAAGCCCTCGTAGAACGCGGCCTCCGCCGGCTGCAACAACGACGCAGAAAAAATAAAATAAAACGTGTCATTGTGTGTATCGCGTGGGACAGAATCGAACGGCGTTTCCATAGCTTCGCAGTATAAAAGTCCCACGTGCCGTACACCTTCGCAATCGCAATATGGCAGAAATGCAAATAACCGGTCGTTTCGTTATTATTTTTACCGAGCAGAGAGCTGACCGATGGCCGACCGCCTCCGCTGCCTACGCGCGATCGCAGCAATTAAAACGATGAGAAAGGATAGGCCCATTAAAATCCAAATCCTGTCTCCTGGTGGCCGATCAATTGAGCTTTCCGCTTTCTACAACATCCGTTTCGCGCGCACTTCCGCTCCCACCAAGTACCGATCTGCAGACGTCCAAGAAATGAATAAAAACAATACACCCAATACTCAATTTTTTAACACGATGGATGCTTTTCTGAGTTTTTCAATTATTCAAGCTTTCAGTTTACACGAAGATTAGAGGATTGGATAGATGATCTTTATGCCATATTGATTCCGATGACCGGAGAATCGGTCGATGCGGATAAAGATGTTGCAAAATAATCTATTTCCATATGGTTCAAAATTATTGTAAACGGAGAACATCTTTCTAGTACAGTCTAATACAGTAAACCCCCCTATAACGTCAAGATAGGTACCACGATATAAGAGGGACGTTATAGAGGAAGATCAACGCCACATTGTATTAATTAACTTTATAAGTTTTAAAAATATACGTTATAGGAGTGTACGTTATAGGGGGGTTTTACTGTAATCAATTCAGACGAGACCGGGGGCGCGTCGTCAATATGGCCGGATTGTGCGGCGCACACAGGCGCCGAGACGATTTTTTTTTAAATATAGAATAATAATACACTTAACTTTATGTTTATACGGTGGATACGTTCCACAAAAAACCGTGTAAAAAAGTGATACCCATCGTATGCAATGCGATGACGTTTATTCAAACATTGGGACGCAATAATCGGTGCAAAATTGAAAATATAATATATAATTGTTCCTGGGAATCGTGTTGGAACAAATAATTCGTGTAAAAATATGTATACATTATTTTTTTTGACCGTGTTATTTCGAGATCGTGCAAATCCCACAAAAACATACTAATCATTGAAGCGATACAATTTTTTCACGTCAAATGCACCTTTTTTCAAATCAAATCCATCCTTTTTCAAATCAAATGCATCTTTTTACAAATCAAATGCACCTTATTAACACTCAGGCGACCGGGCCTTGCGCGTCAAATATACGCGTGGATACCGCACATTTTCGCGATTTGTTATTTCAGAATAGAATTATGCTTATAACTTTTACTCAGTTGAGCGAATTGATAAATTAAAATGGGGATAGCAGCGTATAGTATATACCATAATGCAAATTAAAAATAATTGGTTAAAAAATAAAATTATAAAGTTGAAAAACAAGATTTATTTTATTTTTTTTTATATAAAATCAAAACAAATATATTTTAGCATTCATAAAACCACAAACAATGTCAAATTCTTTCGAAATAGCCGTGTTATCTGGGAACATTTTACACATTATTGTATGTTTATCGTATCAGCAGATTCTCAAACTATGGATCTGTTTAATTATTTCTGTTACATTCTCATATTACACAGTCATCGATTAAAAAAAAGTAAAAAATATTTATTGAGAGTCACTAGACTTCCGCGAATTAGGGTACAGATAGGTACTTACCAATCGTCAGTGGTTTATATCACTATCACCCTCGAAATCACTCGGTACATCGGACATATTATCATGTATAATTTCATCAATAGATGCTTCCATTTTTGTTTGGGATCAAAAATATTTATTTAAAAAAACACGTAAATTTAAAAAAGTATTTTTCCACAAATAGCACGTACATATGTATGTAAAACGATTTTACGTAGAAAGAAATACGAAATAATTACAGATGCAAAACGTAATCGCGGCGTAATTATATAGGATGCACTCTATTCGACCGATATTTTCAAACTAAAATACAATTCTTATGCAAAGCCGCGGGATGGTCAGCATTATATTGACTGTGTCAAGACTTCGCTAATTGGTTAAAAAATACAATTAAAATTTCGAGAAAGTAGACTACCATCTATCTATATCTGAAACATTTCCGGGTTTTATGATTCATGTCATAGGGTTCAGTAATAAATCTTTCAAAAAAACATTATACAATGTGCCATTCATTCCAATCCGTTGAGAGATGCATTCATCTTTTTACCGAAATTTCGTTTATTATCCTATTTTAAAACATTTGAACCCAGAGTTAACAATGAAACTTCTTTATTGCTGAGCTGATAAACAAGTGAAAATACCGCTACATCTCATGTGTATCCACTTTTGGAACTGACAAATATATTCTATTTCAAGGACGATTTTGAGCTATAAATTTCGGAGAATTAGGATAAAAGACATGTAGAGCAATTAGCCAGACAGTAATATGTCGTAAATTAAAAAAGATATCCTCGCGTTCATCTAACGCAAGCAAGGATCGTAAACCTTCCGCGCGAACGCGGGAGCGGTTGTTTACCGATTACGAAAATTTCCGCGCGGGCGCGGGACCGGTCGCCGAGTGTTAAAAATGTGATAAAACATTTAAATACATTTTCCCACAAATTACGTTTTTTTATCAGTTCCCTCAAAAACGTAAAAAACGAGTTCCAATATATTTAGTGCCCCAAAATTAAGTTTTTTGAAAAAGGATGCATTTGATTTGAAAAAAGGTGCATTTGACGTGAAAAAACTGTAACATCGGGATAAATATTTTATAAATTCTTCTTTTCAGCATAGCATTGAAATGTACCCAGACAGAAAATATTACTTTCATAGTTTTCAGGCAAAATTCATGATCAAAGGGCGTTTTTTTTTTATATAAAATACCGTTTTAATCAATTACATTACCGGAAGTAGTTGTGTGTTGAAATAGTGATATAGTGTTATAGAAAGAAAATATTTTTTTCCGCGAAATTGCAGGATTGGTGGAGATCAAAAAAGAAGCAGATTGTCTTTTAGGAAGGTTCTGCTTAACCACCGATATAAAACTGTGGTGGATAGAAACAGAGTTCATCGGAGTTAGAGGAACCGAAGTCAATGTAGAAAGGGTACGGAGAAGGTTCAGGGAATTTGGATTTATGGCAAGATCATCGGCTCTAATGGGAAAAAGTTTACTGGACCTGAACTAAAGAGGACGGGGAAAAGTTAAAAGGAAAAAAAAATCCCAAACCGGGCACACCTGCAAAATTTCGAAATATTCTAAGGATTTACTTCAAAATTTGAGTTTTTTATCGTAGAAACTGAAGGTTTTGTTTTATTATTCATGATGATATCTTTACTGAAATGGTGTTTTTGGAATTTCCGCGCGAAAAACCTAGAAAAAGTTTTGACGTCAGCAAAGATTAGTGATAGCATTTTTCGCTGATTAATCAGACATGATAATAAATGCTTGGAATTTTGGAAATAAATGGTTTTAAGATTTCCGGACAAATATCACTGTTATCAATTATTGATACGAACGAACAATATATCATCCTCTTTATCGAATCAGATTCCTTTGGACTCTCGACTACCATTCGAGAGTCTAACAAGGCCCATACGCTCAGCGAGTGAGTGTCTCGTGGCTGGCAAATGATGAAGGTGATATATTGTTCAACATATATTTTATTAATTAAATACAATATCGATCATTGTTCGTTTTACAACAATTCATCATCATGTTGAAATTATGTTATGAAAATAACCAGATTTCAGATCTTACGTCATAATCTAATATGCAATATACAAAAATACTTGAATTAAAAAAAAATCAGAACTATAAAGAACAGCCACTTTTTACACGTCATAAAAATTATGAATAAACCATTGTAACGAAGACGTCTAGATAAATAATTTATGACCGCTTTTCATTCAACAGCAATGTCGTGGTTGATGACCCCCGGTCCCTGGTGCAGCATGACGCAGACTTTGCGGAATTTAAAATTAGCAAAACGAATATTGCTTACGCTGTATAACGATAAAAATGGAAAAAAATCGTAAACCTTATCTAAAAATCCATTCATGAATGGGCGCGTATTGATGTTTGAATAGTCTTGAACGTATTCATTCATTGATAAATCGAGGTGTCGACGTATAGTGTTGGATTAGACGGGGATTGCCCCTGTTAATCATCGCCATTTTATCGCTCGTAAATATTGCTAAATAAATTTAATCACGAATTATATTATATATGACATTATTTATAGCTGCTTTTTATGCACGTGGAATACGTTCCAAAGACTATCGCGCAAACGTTATAGAGGAGGACCTTATATGAATGTACGTTATAGGAGGGTTTACTGTATTTGCCACAAATCCCCCAATACGAAAATTTTAATTTAACCTTGAAAATATTACGTTTTGTAAAACGAACGCTATTAGGAGGGAACGCTATACAAAAAACGCCGCAAACGCTATAGAAGTGAACGCTATAGGAGGGTTGACTGTATATATTTTTCCATTGAATAAATAATGATTTCCTTTTTTTTCTTTCGTTATTCCTAATATTTTACATTTTCAAAAAAATTCTCTACGCTATCGGGATGGTGAAAATTTTAAGCGTTGTTTTCAAAAATATGTGTGGAAAGAATCCAATCTCCAACAGAGAAAGCATTTTGATGAAAAATCGTTATAAGAGATTTTAAAAATACCTTTATACATCTCAAGGTGAAAAAGAAACCGGTATAATTTTGTTTTTAAAAATCTTTTCTAGAATATTAACTCGAATGAAATTGATTAATTGATTTACGACATTATTATGAGTAATAAGTCAACAATTTAATCATAAATTTTATCAGAAAAAGATAAAAAGGTATGTACATATATATATAAATGTTTTTTATCCGCAATGAAATTAGTAATAATAACACCGTGACACTTGCCACAATATAATCATTTATTTGAAGCTAAGAAGTGTTATATCATAGGTAAGCCTTTTTAGAGTAAATAATATAATTTTCATTTATAGTTCTCCGGTATTAATCTTTTTTTTATACGTTTGATTGAGATTTTTTTGTACGGTCAAATCTGTTTTTACTAAAATGTATTGCATCATCACTTTCATAAGTATCGCACTATATTAGTGATGGCGAACCTTTTTGAAAAGTGGATCAAATTTTATTTATTGTAATATTGCAATATGTGAAATAATGTCTTATTATATATTTTCAGTTTAGATCACATAATGGGTGAAAGTAATAACTTTTGGAAACGCAACGATATGATTTTATATGAAAACCGCCTAAAATCACTGGAGTTGTGGCCAATAAACTTTATTGAGAAGAAAAAAATGGCCTCTTCCGGTTTCTATTATACAGGATATAATAGTCCGGATGCAGTGGAATGCTTTGTCTGCCATATTAGTATTGCCCGATGGGAAGACGGAGACGACCCCGACACTGAACACAGGCGCTTTAGTCCTGATTGCGATTTTCACAAACGAAGGGATAGGATAATCGAGTATTCCCCGAATAACTGCGAATTTAGCAGTATACATAGCCGTTATTCGAAATTCAAGATGTGGCCCCAAATAATGGCAGATAAAATAATGCCCATGGTTATTGCCGGCCTTTATTATCAAAACACAGGAGACGTGGTAACGTGTTACTATTGTAGCATAACATTGAATCACTGGACTCTCACAGATGACCCATGGAAGGAGCATGCCTACCACTCTCCTCGGTGTGGATTTATCCGCATTGTCAAAGGCGATGAATTCATTGAAGAAGTTTTGAAGAATTACCGACCTGAACCTATGCCTGTAGCGTGTCAAGACCCATCAAACCAAGAATCGGAAAGTGTTTCGTTTACCATGCGTGATGACATCTGTGTAATATGCATGGAGAGATACAAAAGTGTTATATTTATTCCTTGTGGACATTTGGTGGCATGTGGAAGATGCTCGATGGCTGCAGAAATATGCCCAATTTGCCGAAGCAACTTTACGGATGCTGTGCGAGTTTATCCACCATCAGACGCACATTTAAATGAAGAGTCAACAAAATATCAATCAGCGAGTGCTTAGTCTACCACTCGTGACATCTGAACGATATGGCGACCCCAAGTTTTTGATTTTACTCGAATAACTAATTTCTATATAAACCCTATGTCACAAAATTTCTGTATTTGTATAAAAAAAACTCTAAAGAATAAATATTATAAATAATCATTGTCCTTTATTGTCTACAATTGCAAAAAAAAATGACAATATTTACTGCTGTTGCGCGCAATGTTTTTTCTCGCTCGCATCGGGTACGTTGTGCCGAATGCGAGTGAAAGTGAGAGTCACGTGCTGTGAGAGCTCAGTCTGCGGCGGGACATCGCCGATAACGTTGTTAATTACACGTCATATTAATTGGCTAAAAATCCAAAAATATCGATCAAATTATGAAGCATGAATAACTATTTTTATGCTTAGAATAAACCATTTTTAAAAAAATCGATGAAGAATTTATCAATACCTTGACTTGAAATAATTGGGGTCCTTGAGAGACCCCCTTCGGACGACGCGGTTGTTTTCGAGCCACCGTGACGAATGAGTAGCGAACAGTAGCATACACACAAACTAAGCATATTTAAGCCAGTGATATTTCTTGTTTTGTGATGTAATAGATAATAAAACCAATCTGGAAATTCGAAAGAGCACCTTGCTGGCAAACAGGTACTACTTCTAACTTCACTATCAAGGAATACCAAGGTCAAGCTCTACAGGGCCCTCGTTTGGTATGTTCTGACATACTGGTCTGAATGTTGGGCTCTGACAAGACGAGACGAGGGATAAATGAATATCCAGAAGAGAAGAATTCTGAGAGGGATATTTGGAGCTGTTATCGAGGATGTGAAATGGCGTGTCCGCTGTGAGGAGCTGTACGGAATGAATAGGGATTTACCGATTACAGCTCTCGTCAAGGTAGCTGATCATGTCTTAAGGATGCGGGACAATCAACCATCGAAAAGAATAATGGTCATCAGGTCTTCCTGTCCTGAAATTTTGGTATAGTTTTTGTTTTACTATCTTTTTACTATACATAATTCTTTTTGACTGTTAGGTTTGAAGGCATGTCAAAATAAACTGGTGTTTGATCTGCATTTACAATGTGCCTGAGAGGGTAAAATTGGTTAAACTTTTTTAATATGACGGAAAATTAAACCTCTCATCGAAATTGCATTTTTTTAAATATATATATATTTATTATATTATATATATATATATATATATATTTATATATTTATTTGTCACACTTTTTGGCTGTCGAAAAGGTTTTGGTGTGCTCGGTGATTTTTTGCTTGTGTAATATATGGAAAAAAACAAAACGTCATAACAATCATAAGTCAAAACGACAACAACGACAAAACCATAAAAGGGTAAAGTCTTTCCAACGTCAAGGATAATCTTGGAAGATTGGAAAAATCGCTTGTTCATTATAATAATAATGTATAATGTTTAACACCCTAATACAAATGTAATGGCCAGCGATCCTTACAAACAAACCAAACTACAAACCAATGAATCAACGGATTCAAGTTATATGAAGTGATCTAAAAGCCCAGAGTAAATTTATTATAATTAAACATAATTCCAGATTCCACAATTAATTAATATACCTTATTGATACAAAATAAATGAAGTGGACAATAAATATGTACGTGTATGTATATATCCATATAACGGTCTCTAACGGATTTCTCACCACAGAACCAATATGCCCTGGGAAGGAAAACCCTAAACTCATTTTTCCCATGATAAAATGATTGCTATTGCGCAACAAGGTTAATACTACAGTAAACCCCCCCCCTATAACGTCCCCATTTATAACGTTTGCGCGGTTTTTTCCTATAACGTCGATCTCCCCTATAACGTAATTTTTTAAAACGCTTTATTAGAATTTTCATAAAAATATTTTGTACATATCTGCATTGACGAAATGTCAGTAGCCCCGTGTCGCTTGACGATAATTATTCCCATAAACGTCGATTTCATTGATGTTTAATTCAATACTTTGTGGTTGGAATAAAACATATTCCTGGAAAAGTTTTTATTATATTTATTCATCATTTGCTGCCGCATTTTATAAAGTTAACTAATAAAATGTCGCGTTGATTTGCACTGCCCGCAAGTCGCGGGAAGATTGCGTCAGCCAAAATACTAGAGGATATCGCTCATCGCGCGGTATCCCCCCATGTGGAACCTATCTTGACGTTATAGGGGGGTTTACTGTACTTGTTATAAGCGGATAACGCCTAGATGAGATGAGAACGAATGTCAAGGCAAACCCTAGACACGGTCGGGAGGGTAAACTCTAATACCGGCAATGGCCAAGAGAGGGAAATCTCTTAACAAAAACCGCATACCAAGAAAACGGCTCGTGAGACTGAGGTTCCTTTGGCCTCGACTATCATTCGAGAGCCCGATATGGCCCATATGCTCAGTGAGTGTCTTGTGGCTGGTAAATGATGATGACGATGATGATGAAATAAATAAATTCCACGCTTTGTTTTGGTACTTTAAATTGGGTATTTATTTTCCGGACCCTTGCCCTTCATAAAATAGTGCAAAAAGGTGCGGTTTTATCTGAAAACGCAATTTCTGCGCAGCTGTCATAAACACGCACGGCGATGAAAGCAATCGGACAGCGGGCTCTATGTTTAGAATCCGCCTAATGCCGCAGATGCCATTAATTTAGTGTCCAATTAAAACATAATGCGGAATTGCACGTCCGGCGGCGACAATGGAGTCACATTTCGCGCGGACCGTCAACACGGTCCAGCCGGCATCAGCGCAAGGTGAAAAGGCGGGGAGGTGGCCCAAGAGGTGGCAGCAGATCGATACTGGGTCCAGCCTCGGATGGAGCACGCGGCTCAACGAACTGCCAGCCGGTCAAGGAACGTCTTTTCAGTGCGCG
This sequence comes from Philopotamus ludificatus, assembly GCA_022495035.1. NCBI lineage: Eukaryota > Metazoa > Arthropoda > Insecta > Trichoptera > Philopotamidae > Philopotamus > Philopotamus ludificatus. Next base: position 59,367 of record JAGXCT010036314.1, on the reverse strand, counting down.
GGTCGTCCACTAAGTTATGGCGACATTTGCAATCTGGAAATGGACATATGCGGACGCGGTTCGCCTTGCGCCGATGATTCACTCGATAAACAAGACCAGATCGGTATGAGATAACCCGTCGCCCGTTCAATTGTTCAGACAATCAATCACATCCAAACAATTGGCGCCGGGGCTATTTTTAGCGGCTTCAGCGGTGGCTCTGCTTTCGCATGAGCGATTGTTCAGAGGAACGGGTTAATCGGGCCTCAAATCAAAGAACAGAGTCGCCGCACGTTGGGTTTCGGGACAAACTGTCCTGAAAAATAGATCGACAACGGCGTGCATTTCCGGCGCGGTCGATCTTCGGGACGATCTTCGTCACCCGATCCGGCGGATATTGCGACGCCCGGGGCAAAGGATTCCGAATTGAGCTCGTTGAATGGAGTAAAGCGCGCGGACGGATAGAATTGAATATCATTTCCTTTCATAACCGTCGTCGCACAGAAGCGGTCGACGATGAATGGACGGCGGAAGTGTGCTCGTATTCATTGGAACCCCAAGAAAATAAACGTGATGCCGCGCAACTACCGCAACCGATGACGAAACCGTCGACCAGAACCGAGGAGGAATCGGCCCAAGCCTCGGTGCGGAGCCGGGCTCGCGTGGGCGAAGAGGTCCGTCGTAAAACGCGCAGCACCACGCCAGTTTGGACGTCGTCAATAATTCATTGGCCCCCGAAACGCGGGCCGAATGCGAATGTCCGCGGACCAGGTGGCGCAGTTCCTGTGGACGTGGACGGGCCAGATCACCCACACCGTACATGCGAGCCATGCAAAAGGATGTTGCGAATTAAGTACGAATGTTTAATGGCACCCGACCGGGAAGCAGATGCACGTCACACCGCACGCATCCAGCACGCTTCCAAAATTGTATCGGCGACAAACGGTCTAATGGACTAATAAGCATCTCGCGTCCGATCTGCGGCAGTAACTAGCCGCGCTCGTCGGCGCCAAATCTAAGAAGATACGTGTTTTTAGCATATGCTCTTGAAAAAAATAACGTTTTAATGCTTAAATACAGCATTTTAGAGCGAATAAAATAATTGTTAACGCTTAGCTGCCAAGAGCCGATTTAATCGTCTTTTGCTGCGTACTCAGTATTGTCCGATACGACGGCTCGGCGCCGAAAATTAATAAAAGTATGCGATGCATTTTGAACGATCGATGTTGCGTATTGCTTCAGGGGTTTTTGCCGTTACATTGCGACGAATACATACAAGGCCGACTATTCATTTGACACGGGTTCGGCTGGTACACACACAGCCGGACGGCCGTCTGTGCATACAGTCAAACGTTGGCTAGCGTCTGTGTATTCGACACGTGCCAGGCTTACCCCCAATAACACTATCCCAACTTACACGGTCCTGATTTTAGTGTTAGTGGGGGTTAACTGTATTACATATTATATTGGATAAAATATGTTTTTGTTATTTTTATTATAAAAAAACATGAACATACAGTGAAACTCCGTTTTCACGTTTATAAAGGGACTGATTAGAGGTGCTAACATAAAACGGTTTTGTAAAAATTGAAGAGTGTTTTCAGCGCTTTGCTACCATCGGAGAGAGCGTAAATAGCTCAATCATGACATCTCGTCATGATCAACAGCACTATATGTACGCCAAAATGTTCCCAATCCCTGACTATCCAGTCCATAATTACTGTATCGTACTCGATAATAGGGATTTTTTTTCCGCATTTATCGCAAAAATCCGATCTCTAGCAATATCCTATCTCGGATCAGTCTTCATCGATAAGGATTATTCATATTCTTCTCTTTAACTTTTTAGAGTCTAGCCTAACTATTGAGATCTGCGAGCATGTCTATAGTTCGATTCTAAAAGTCTTATATAGAAGATTCTTTGCTATTCTTATCTGTATCAGAAGCAATAGCTTCGTTTCAAACGATGGACCATCATTCTTAACTGACATGACATTTGTTGTCGCTTCTGTCTTTGATCGACACTTGATTTAATGGGTATAATATTTTGACCCCGAGATAAGATAAGGAGAGAGAAATCGTAGAGGTCTCATCATGTTCAGATTTATTTTCCAACTGCTGGGTGTAGTCTCCGCCTAATTGTTTCCATTTAGTCCAGTCATAGGCTGTCCTCTTCCATCCCTAATCGCCAGTCAACCCTCCGAAAACATACCGAAGAAGAGGTATCATAGAGAAAGAATCCTACGGCTTTCTGCAAAAGGATGTTGGATATCGGAATTATCCAAAAATGGTTACCAAAGTACGATAATCGCAGTTAAAATGTCAGGAAAAAATGAGCTGGAAGAATACTTGGGAATGGAAAAGTCGACTTTTTTTTAACTAAATGAACTCTTTCTCTCTCCAAAGAGATCGATGACACTGTTGTGTTGGGAAAAATCGGTGAGAATGGCTATTTGATATACAGTATTCATTTAAGAAGAGCTCTGTCGCTAGAGAGAGTAATTAACGTCAAGGGGTAATTGGGTATAACGCACAAATAAAGAGTTGAATTCCGGGAGTATCAAAATTTATCATCTCTTCCGTTCTCTCCACTGTCCACAATAATGACAAGGTAAAGAGTAAAACATATTAAATATAAATTATATGTTTTATCTGAGAGTTATTCATAAAGAGTAATTTTGTGAGTCAATGAATAACCCTTTGCAGTCGCGCGGCGTCCATATGGTCAGATTGTGCGGCGCACACAGGCGCAAAGAGGGAAAAATTTCAAAGGTTTGGAAACTTTAGAATCGATTTTTAATTGCGTAGCCGTCGTGTTCGATGGCGTAACTCGCGAAAGTCGAGTTTTTTAAATTGCATAATGAATCAATAGCCCACATTTGGCAAGACGATGCGTCTAAAACGGGCGTTATTCCAAAAACCGACTGTTTAAAATCGCAACCGTCCAGAATTACGCAGCGAGTTATTATATCAATACGAACACTGGAAGAAGGTAGGAGTTTCTCCGGACTCCGAAGTCGAGACGCGCTATAAATATCAATTCCCCGATAGCCGGGCCCGCCGATTTCTCAGAAGCTCATATCCGAGCGTAAACAGGATACGGCATAAATTTCTCGGCCCGTTCCCGGAAAGCGCGAGTCACGGCCGAATTTTGGACGAAACGGAGTCACATCCCGGGCGGGCCGACGCGACGGAGGATGGAAATTATGAAATCAAACCGAACAACGCCCACATTCATTCATCGAAAGCGTTTAGAATTTTTTATCAAATACATTCTTTCGTATGGTAGCAATCGAATAATTACAATAAAAAAAAAATCAGATAAAAACGGTTTAGCGAGCATAGCGGTGCGTCGGTCACCGGTGCCCGATATTTAGTTTTTCGTTTAAATCGTCACGTTTCAACGTATTTAGTATTGGATATTGTAAGCCCATATTTTCATGAATGCCTAAGGCCGTACAACATAATAACGACTAATTTATTAATTATTATAGCGAGATTAGCTCAATATAAAAACAACGAATACGAATTATATTCAATAAATTATGACATATACACAAATAAATAGATTTTTTCGAAAGGGAATAGGAAAGTCGACATATATCATTTAGTCGAATCTATAAGGTTATTATTTTTCGTTATATTTTTTTTTTTAGAAATTTATTAATATAGAAATTCATTGGGGAAAATGAATTTATAGGGTTCGCTTTGATATCTGATTAAAAAAAATATATTATTTTTTTTAAATTAAATAAAAAAAATAACTTGGTTTCAGTAGTTTGTTAAAAAAAATCTTTTGGGGCGTCCGGCCTGCGGAGTGGAAAGGGTTAAGGTGTCAGCTAAATTATCTTGTACGCGGACCTTAGGTTTGCCACCAACGCATGTTATTATTAATATAATCATATTAATAGAAACAAATTTATTAGAGACAAGGGTAAGTTAAGGTAAGTAAGGCCTAATTCAACTTTTCGAAATCGACTCATCGACAAACCGAGACTAGTTCGAAATTTAGGGGAAAATGGGTTGCAGAAGATATCAAGGACTCGAAAGAACAAAATAAACTCAAAAAGATTTTTTTTAAATTTGGTAAAAAAATATATATAAAAAACAGTAATCGCAGATATCAGAATAAGTATCAGAGAAAATGTTCTAGATTAATCGTTTAATATCTATTTAAATAAAGTTAAAAACAATAACAATATATTTTATATATATATATATATATAGATTACTTTTTGTGTGGGATTCGATCAGTGCCTAGGACGGATGGCCTTCGACTTTCGTATAATTCGTTATTTCGCACATTTTAAAAAGGATTTTTTTAAAGACTAAATATGTTCTGCACACAGAACACTGGGGGGAGACGGTTTTATTTTGTGGAAAATACCTAATCGTTAGTTCTAACGTTGTTGAAGAGAGAATCATTTGTCCCCGTATATAAACTTAAAAATTGATCGAACCTGCATTTCCGACTGCCGGTGACCTGGGGCAGGGATGAGCAACCTTTTTTCTAAAGGGACAACCACAAATTTAAAAATGTTGGGCAGGCAGGCTACATGGAAGAATCTCGCGTCTTTAAAAATAGGTGGAGCATGACGAGGTCGACAAAACGTCGACGGGGTCGTTTATTTTTCGAATCGGGGAGAAAATATAGACTGGCGGGGCAAATGCGGGCTCGCCCCAAAGAGAGCATTACGCAGCAAACGAAAAGCGACTTTCCGCATACGGCAAAACGGAACTTTACTCTTTATCTCCATCGATTGACAAAGAATAACATTCGTTTGCGTCAAAGATGGCGACCATGAAACCGAGGCGGAGACAAGAATGCCCCGACACTTAAAAAAATACGGTTTCGTTCGCTTATTTTTGCTAATTATTATTTTATTCGCAGAATTGCGGGTTGGGGCTTCGGTTGTCCCTAGGATAAAAATTAGAGAAATAAAGCATTTATTAATATAAATAAATACTGTTAAAAAATGATGAGATATATGCGGAAAAGGATTATTTAATCCCCCGATTTACGAGGTACTTTTTTTTATGCGGTTCTACTTTAACGCATACAGTTGTCGGAATATACGACATCATGAAAGAACACGTTAAATCTACATCGTCTAATCTTTATAATCTCAACCCTTTAATCGCCAAGCCAATTGTATGAATCTTTAGCGTACGCCACCATTTTCAATCATAAACTTCAAATAAAAACATGTCTCCGCATAAATTTTCATTTAAAAATACTATATTTATACATAAATAAATTCGTAGAAACGGTTGCCGCGGCACCGGGGTTGGACCGATTTCGCGTGCCTGCACGCCGCGGCGTCCGAACGGGGAAGATTCATAGGGAATCGGCATCTGGTTAAAAAATTATAAAAAAAAAAACAATCTACTCAAGATAATATGGATATTTCTGCTAATTTTGTAACGGAAACGATTATTTCTTTCAACGACGACGAAAGTGATTTTGTCCTAGTTATGGAAAAAAAAATGGGAAGTGGGTTAGAAGAGGGCAACGAAAGGGAGGACGAATAAATTTTAGGACATTAAGTAATCGTCATCGTAAAAAAAAATATGTCAAAAACTTTCGCGACGGATATATACGTCGTCTTCAATTTGGAATAAATATTTTTAATACATGTTTTTTACGTCAAATACATCATTTTTTCAAATTAAATACACCTACTGTAATACCCCCGATAGCGCGAAAGTAGGGACCGCGTTATCTGAACAATGCGTTATCGGGATAATGAAGCACATACAAAATTTACGGTTAGGGAGATTTTGCAAAAAATTACAAATCTGCCAAAAGTAAGATAAATGAAATATTCGGTTGCCGTGCATGCGATAGCCGACATACACATATAAATCGGCGGCTCATTGTCTACATCAGGCGTGAATGGGGAGAAATGTGCCGAACACTCGCACATATGAGAACATATATATGTGCGAGCGAGATACGCAGGCGCATCCAGCCAAACGGCATAGAGTTTACGGTCGAGCTATGCATCGCGTTATCGGGGTGAATTCCGCGATTTATTTTCAAATTTGCGCTATCGGGGGTATTACCGTATTTTCAAATCAAATTTATTTCAATAGAAAACGGATCAATTTGATATTAAAAAAGGGCGAAAATCCCCCTATAACGTCAAGATAAGTACCGCGTTATATGGGGTTAAGATTTTTTTAATTTTATTTTTAGTAGTATATGGGAGTAAATCAAACATTTTAATTTTCTTTTTTTTTTTACATTTTTACGTCAACTAGTGCAAACGATATGACTCGCGCGACGAGGGATATCCTTTCGTATTTTGGCGGACGTAATTCTTTTTGCAATTTGTGTTGCGAAATTATAAAATATCGCTATGAAAGATTTTAATCGGCGTTCTAAAAAAAAGTCGATCGACGTTATAGGAAAAAACTATCGCAAACGTTATATGAGGGGGTTTGCGGGATAACGAGCTGTGGATTTTGTGGAACGCATCTTCGAATCCAATTCTTTATTTAAAATTAGATCCCAAACCTTTCGATCTATTAACTCGAAAATTGGAACGGAGTTTCTTTATAGTTTTCTATGGCTTTGTTATTAATCGTCGGATCGGAACAATATAAAAAAAAGGTTCCGAATTATGACGAAAGGTTCGCCAAATGTCTTTCCCCGATCCTTCGCCAGGCGAGAGGGAGGACAAAAATGTTCCATTTTAATTTAAAATGTTATTTATGTCGTCTTATGGTCGAGATTATGTGAAAAAATACGAGATATGTGTACGAAAAATCGCGGACAATAATATTGCATTTTTTTTTGTATGAAGTTCGGAGGGTCTAGAAACGCATATGCTGCGGGGTCATAAAGAGTTAACACGGAATCGGGGTCTCAATTTGCGCGGTTTTTTTTTAGGGTGAAACATCGTTCGAATTTGGACGAGGTTAGAAGAGGGGGCCGTACCTTGGAGACAGACGACGCCGGCCCCGTCGTGGCGCAGGCGGCGCAGCGCGCCCGGAGCAGGGCGCCTGGAGCGCGGTTCGGCGGGGCTGCAGTGCAGCACGAAGAGGTCGGCGCGCCAGGCGGGCGCGCAGGCCGGGGGCGGCGGCGGCGAGGGGCAGGCGGCCGCTCAGGCGGCGCAGCAGCAGCGGGCACGCCAGCTGCACGGCGCCGCGCACGTGGCCCGCGGCGAAGGCGGCCGGCCCGCGCACGTCCACCACCAGCGTGGCCGCCGCCGCCGCGCGCAGCCGCGCCACCACCCACGCCGCCGCCACGTCCTCGCCCGCGGAGCTCATCGCCGACACTGACGTCACTGACGTCACGCCATTGATGCCGCCGCCGCTCCCCCCTCCCCTCCTCTACACCCCGCACCCCGCCGCCGCCGCCCGCCCCCGCCGCGCGCCGCGCGCTGGCAACACCGGCCCGATTCCGCGCGACGCAAATACAAATCGACAAAATAATTTCCTCCCACTAATAACCGCGCCGATGGGGCCTATTTTATCGAATAACTCTTTTAATATAAATCCTCATGGCTTTTTGAATTCACCTAAAACAATCTAAAGAATAAAGATCGATTTCAGTCAAACCCTCCTATAGCGTTCGCTTCTATAGCGTTTGCGGAGGTTTTTTGTATAACGTTCCCTCCTATAGCGTTCATTTTACAAAACGCAATAATTCTAAGGTCAAATTAGAATTTTCGTAAATATATTATTAACACTCAAGGACCCGGTCCCGCATTAGTGCGGAAATTTTCGTAAACGGTAAACACTCGCTCCCGCACTAACGCGGGTTCAGACGAAACGTGCTATCTAATGCGCCACAAAAGACTTTCTTTAAAAGTTTTACGACTGGACACAGTTGCATTCATTGCTCTACGTGCCCTTTGTAAAATATATGACGTATGTATTTATTTAAGGCAAACTGTCCTCGAAATAATAGATTATTTGGATTAAAAACTTTCCAGTACTTCCACATCGACTGTAACGAATTTAGGTTTTTGTTTATCCATTCAATAAAATAACTCTTTTGGAGTATTTATGTGGCACAACCCGTCACATCCTTTATTACAAAGCTAAAATTACTTACATACTACATAAAGATATCTATTTGTTTTTTATCGTCTAAAATACAATAAATCATCATTTTCACAGCTCGAAAATTTTATTTCTTGTCTAAATATTCTAATAATCTAATACAAGTATACTATACGTATAATACTTCTCTTTTGGTCAAATTATCTCCAAAAGGAAAAAAGTAATTAAGCATTTTTAACAGAGCCGCGCAAAATCGCAAGTCGATAAAAAGATGCGGATTTAGTTGTAAGTTTCGCCTGAAAACAGCTGGTGCTCGAGTGTTTATATGCATTTTAAATATGTCCGAGGCCTTAGAAAATAATTGTCGGGAACTGTTTGCCCCCTTCTCATGCTAGGCGTATTTTGTTATTTTTTTGGCGAATCACCGTCGAAAAACGTCCCCGGGATATCCATCCCAATACAATTAGAAAATATTTTTTTACTCGTATAATAGCGGAACAAATTATGATCAAGGAAATCGATGCATACGATTTTTAAAGCATTAGGGATGTATGTGTTGAGGAAGTTTTCAATCATTCTATTTTTTTATAAATTGAGCAGCTGGTATTAAAGAAGTCTCGACGGAACGTGATATTAGATGTCTCCAACGGTAATTAAATGCATAATTACCCAATTTAAAATGCTCCCCATTTCTTTACTCTCTTCAATTATTGTTCGTTTTTAATATATTTGTATTTTATATTAATATGTATCCTAAATAAAGCATATTTCCAAAGAGGTTTCATAATTTATCATATGCTTAAGCAGCATTTTAAAAAACTGTCCCCTTGAACTCCTGTTTTATAATACAGTCGGTCGATTCCATTTTTAAAAAAATCCTCCGATTTTTCATCAAATACCTTTTCCGAATGCATTTTCATCTCTCCGACGTTATTATTTTCGATCTGAAAAAGTGGTAATCCGACGGCGCAAAATCTGATTAATAAGGTGGACAAGTTAAAAGGTCTAATCCGAGCTCCCTTATTTTTTCCTGTGTTATTTTCGCGTTATCACATTAAAGAATCCTTTTCTTTGTTAAGCTCTCATTTCGTTCGCCCTAGTTGTTCGTGATACCCCGTCGTTTATGACGATCTGCCCGGATTCGAGCAATTCGTAGGGTATATTTTCAAAAGATCCCGCAAACGCGTTCTCCGTCCCGAGACTAAAGAACCGTGAAGACGATCCCCCGTCGATCGAACGCCGTTTCCGTCGATTCACAAGGAATCCAAATTCCTTGCTTGCACAATTTTCCTATGTGACAATGACGATCCTTAACTATCGACCGCCGCCGAGCCAATCTTCGATGATAATTCCTCGATTGGTGGCCGAGGATCCGAATCCCTCGTCGTCTAATTTTTTAGATCGTCCTTTTCGTGCGACTTTACAAATCCTCGTTTCATTTTTAAAATTTTTAAACCGTCAACGAAGGACCCTCGTTTAGTTTCAGAATATCTCTGTCGAGGTAGGTAATATTTTTTTCCCCCGCTTCGTTTGCCTTCGCGCCTCGAAATGTCCTTCTCCTATTGTCGCCTCGACACCTTTCCCCCTTGGTAGAAAATTAAATTAAACTTACAACCGTAGCTTTGACGTAATAAGAAAACTTCCGTGTTTGCGGGACCGTATCTCCAAACTAACTGTGAACGACCTCATCGAAGTAATTTTGATTACTTTTTTGATCCCCCTAATAATATAATTCCCTCCGTTCGACTCTTTTTTTGTCGCCCCTCTCGAGCGTTTTTTTAGTTTCCGTTCTCGGCGACGATGAATATGCGACGCAAAACATTTTTTTCGAATGGCAACCCCGAGCTGGGCGCCGCGCGCCCGCGCGGAGTCTTCCGGTTCGATTCGAATGCGATTCCGCGCGCTTCGAACGATACGATTGCCGTTTGTAAACCAAACGATAAAAATCAATTTATTGTCTCCCCAAATTGAATAGAACGACGTAAAATTCGTATAATAGTTTTTATAATTATTAATATTTGTATTTTAATTAAAAAAAACAGTAACAATAAGACACGTCCGGTTTCTCGGTTATTCTCATTATATTTTTTTTACAAATTTAATAAAAGAGATATGCATTAGGAAATGAATAA